>LR812520.1:3656108-3763608 GCA_903798195.1 Danio kyathit | reverse complement strand
TGTCAAAGACAGCTCATTCCTCTCTAAGTTGACTCCAAGCGCCCTCAAATGTTTCATTAAGTTTGACGTGTTTCCCCCCTACACGCAACTTTTGTAAAGCGTCTGCTTTGCTGTGTCAGAATCCTTGCTTGAGAAATGCAGCCATACTTTAAGAACGCTTAGTTTAAGCAAAATTTGATCAACGCGATCGTGCGTGTTGATGATCTGAAGGGAGTGCGCTGTGCTGCGCGTTCTCTCTCTCTCTCTCTCTCTGTGTGTGTGTGTGTGTTGTCCCCCGATAATGCCAATAGACTCCAACTGGCTAAATGTTAAGGAGGACTAGGCAAAATTGTTTCTACTTTATAATTAAGGTTCTTGACTTGCAATACAACTTTACAATGAGTACAATTAGTCACCTTGGAGTTATAATGTTCTATCTGCGTTCTGATTGATTTTGAGATATTGAGCTTCTAAGTTTTTGCATAGCAAACAGTATGTGTGTAACATTAGTTTTTTTTGTTTAGTTTTTTTTTTATAAAACGTCTTAAAATGTAAACAACTTATAAAAAAAACATCCCATAATGTAAATAAGTTGTCATTTAATAAGAATATGTCAATAACTCAATTTTGACAAAAATGTCAGATAGAACCTTATAATTCTAAGGTGATGAATTGTTTGTATTCAATACTTTATTATTATTATTGTAATTTTCCAATTTCCATATTTGCAATGCCTGTATTTTGAATTTAGTTTTTTTGATTCGTGATTAATCATGATTAATCACAAAAAAGTGTGATTAATTAGTTAATTTTTTTAATCAATTGACAGCCCTAATAAATAACAATAAATATATTTATATATATGCAAATTTATATCGAAATATCGGAAATGGGTTTAAAAATCATATCATCGTTATTGAAAAAAAATCTATCGCGATATATATTGATATCGAATTATTGTCCAGCCCTAGGTTAACATTTATATTGGGTCAGCACTCATTTTTCTATACGTTTTGCAATATACATTGCGACTGCATTCGTAATCGCTTTTTACTGAGTGCAAGTTAGATTTTTTTTTTGGTGAGTGTGCTTGTGCTGCCGCGGTCGTGTTTTTTTTATAGGGATCAACATTTCAGCAAACCTCTTTTTGAGATGCTGCCGTACATTGGTTATACTGCTGTCTTTGCTAGTACCTTCTTGCTTGAACAAAAAATAGTTTGTTCTGTGTCTGATGCCGCCATAGATATATACACTAGATGTCGCCTACCCTGCTGTTGTCTATTAGAACGAATGCGTCAATAGAGCCGCCATTTTAGTACAGGGTAGCGCTCCTTTGAAATGAATGCGGGACCAAGGTGAAGCGGCGGACTGTGGCCATCTAGAGCCAGAGAAATACACAAATACACATATATCTATGATCGGGAGTTTTCCCCGGTGGTCAGTATACAAATATTTTTTTCAATTACGAAATATTATAATTTTACATCACTTTTCTACATTGATGGATGTGACCGCGCGGGCATCGCCGACAAAGAGTGTGTGTTTGTGTGCATGGAAATGCATTACCCTCCTTCCCTGTTTAATTTGATCTAATCCGTGTCCTGAAACACACCCCCTCTCCTGCTTTCACTTCTCATTCTGACGGAGGGAGCGATCCGTTTGTGAATGAATCTCCGTTATGAACGACTCGTTCACTTAGCTAACAATAATACAAGTTTCTAGCAGCATCTTCTTGTCATATTTCATAACATAGTTTGCTTATTTTATTCAACAAAACTAGCATAAGTCTAGAATTTAGTGCGAGTTGGTGCTACTTTGCCTTATGGTGAATGCAGCAAGAGACTGTATTATCATCAATAACATTACTTTTTAAGCACAAAAGTTCATAACATAAACAAACATAAAAAACAAAATCTTACCTATGAAATGTTCTGCCTTTGTGCTTTGTTTTCTTTGTTTGCTCGTTACTACAACGCAAACACAGCGCTAAAGTCCAGCATCTTCACATTGGCACACTGTCTTGACTAGTGCGGTTGAATGACGTTTGTCCTAGAAGCACTGTACCAATGTGGCGGCGCTATTGACGTATGCTCAGGGTCCCTATGCGATATCTAGTGTATATATATTTATGTGATGCCGCAATTTGAACCTTTTACAATTTATGGATGACACTGTGTTTTCCCTGCTTTCTGCCAAGTTGTTTGTGTAAATCTAATATGGCAAACGCATGGAGGGAGTGCTGAGCCTGTTCAGAACTACAGGAGCCCAGAGAAGCGGTGGCGGATGCTAAACACATTTATATGAATTGATGATTCAAGTTAATCATCCATTCATTCATGCCTGTTTGGCTTAGTCCCTTATTTATTAGGGGTCGCCACAGCAGAATGAATCGCCAACTATTCCGGCATATGTTTTACACAGTGGATGCCCTTCCAGCTGCAACCTAATACTAGGAAACATCCATACACTCTCACATTCACACGCACACATATACACTACGGCCAATTTAGTTCATCAATTCACCTATAGCGATTGTCTCCCGGAGGAAACCCATGCCAACACGGGGAGAACATGCAAACTCCACACAGAAATGCCAACTGACCTAGTCGGGACTCAAACCAGCGACCTTCTTGCTGTGAAGCGATGGTGCTTTTCAAAGTCAGTTGGCATTTCTGTGTGGAGTTTGCATGTTCTCCCCGTGTTGGTGTGGGTTTCCTCTGGGTGCTCCAGTTTCCTCAACATTCCAAACACATGCGCTATAGGGGAATTGAATAAACTAAATTGGCCGTAGTGTATGAGTGTGTATGTTTTTTTTGACCAGTACTGGGTTGCAGCTGGAAGGGCATCTGCTGCTGGATAAGTTGGCGGTTCATTCCGCTGTGGCGACCCTTGATTAATAAAGGGACTAAGCCAAAAAGAAAATGAATGAATGAATGAACATAAAACAATGAAGTTGTCCCAAAAAACCTTGTTAATTGTTGTTTCAACTCATTTTAAATAAGTTGTTTGAGTGTCTCCTCTTGTCAGATATTGTCATTTCTCCCCTTCGTTTGTCTCGTGTTCTCGGGCATTTGAACTCGACAGTAATGACGTGAAACGAAGTGCACAAAGACACAAGATCATATCTGAGAAACAGCCACAGTCTCAGCTGTGGTTTTGTCACTAGCACGTGTGCAGCGAAGCACAGCTAATGTGTGCATTTGAGACAGTCTCTGCAGTTTAGATGGGATTTTGATGGCAAATAGGTGAAGTGAAAAAAGGATTTGTTAATCAGAATTTCCTCTTTCAAACTAGTAGCAGTGCCAATTTCTGTTCTCACGTAATCTCTTTTAATTCCACTTGCACCAAAACACTTACCGCATGCTGTGTCAGGAGTTTTGCAGCCATGCGTTACTGTAATACTGTGACACTGTTAAATGATTTACTGTGTATCGTTGTTGTGTTTGATGCAGTGTTATTGGGTGTAGGGATGGGCGATATGGCCTAAAATCCATATTGCGATATACATTGCAGCCTCTTGCGATAACGATATATATTGCGATATATATAAATTATAATAGAACCATTTCAGAACAGGTTACAGAGACCCTTAGGAAAGCCAAACTGCTATTTTTTGTTTAAGAAATAAAGAAACGTTGCATGTCGTTTTGAGAACATTTATTGTGCAAAGGCAAAACTGTAATTAAACAACACAATGTTGCAGATAAATAAACTAAATGTAGTGCCTTTCAGAAAGAAAGACTTTTCTTTTAAGTCCCTGGTTCCTAAATGCCAAGGTGCAGAGAACAAAAAAACTGGTGTTTAGTTAAGGAACTTACACTGTACTGAAATTACTTCCAGTATTAAATTAGTCAAATAAAATTGTGTATTGCAGATACTTTAAATAAAAACATATTTCTAACCTGCAGCCTAAGGTAACACATTTGATTTTGAACATTTTGTTCTCCTAATGAAATTAAAACTGGTGTCTTGATCTGCTCTTTCTCTCTCTCTCCCTCACTCTCTCTCTGTCTGCGTGCTGCTGAGAGATTGAGACGCACCAGACAAAGTTTGCTTATAAAGTAATGCAAAAATGAATACAATTAATATCGAAAGCGAAAGCAGATTCTCGGACATGTGCGGGGAAAATGTATTGTCACCCCAAATGATGAGCTGGATCAGTCTATTTAGTCTTCGCGCTCTTCTGTATCCAGCGCGTCTCTGTGGGTCTGCATGCAGAGCATGCAAGTCTGTGGCAGAGTGTTCTCAGTTTCTCGTGAACACAGAACCGGGCCGCCCCAATAATATATCGGCCTCAGCCAAATGGTCGCACTGTTGTTTATTCAAGATGATGCGTTGCAGCCGGCTGCAGCTCGTTGCTCTTAATTTCGCGGGTAGATTGCGTCATCAATGCATTATCGCGATAGTGCAATAGAATTAGAATCTCTATCGTAGGCCAATTTTGTATCGTTTATATCGCATATCGTTTATATCGCCCATTACTAATTGGGTGTAAAAAAACTAAAGGGTTACCATTACTTTTTTAGGAGAAAAATAATTTGCATTAATTAGTTAGTGTCAGAATTCATGCTATTAACTACTCGCTTATTACCTGCCTCTTATTAAGATATGAAGTGTTCATTAGTAGTTATAAAGTATGATCTTGTTCTGCATCCCTAATCCAACTTAACACTAAAACCCAAGTATTCTCTTTAAAGGAATAGTTCACCCAAAGATTTAATGATAATTTATCATCATCATCCAATATGTACAAGTCAGAATTATTCGCCCTCCTGTGAATTTTTCTTACTCAAATATTTCTCAAACGATGTTCAACAGAGCAAGGAGTTTTTTCACAGTATGTCCTATATTATTTTTTTTTCTTGTTTGTTTTATGTTTGCCTAGATATGATGGAGCGGTGATGGGCTATTTATAATCTGTCAATGTGCAGAACCGTCATCTTATGAAAGGCTCCAATACAAAAATTCATTCAGTTCTCTCTGCTCCAATAGAGTACCGTTAGCAAGTGCCACATCATTCAGAAACGGCAATAAACTCCCAAGATAACGTCTTTTTAAACCGCAAAACCACAGTTGTCAGTCATGGTGACTCGCACTGAATCATAATTTCATTAACCGTCACTTTTGTAACATTGCCAAGACCCTGGGCTGTCTTAAAAACACATAAAATAATGTCAATTGTGTGTAGATTATATAAAGAAGCTGTCAGTCACTTCATTATCCGCTTGTGAAGTGTGACATCATGCGAAGTGGTTTCCTGGCCCAAGCGCTCTATAAAACTGTATGGGGAGACTCATCAAATAGTAATAATAAATGTTTACGAAGTGCTGTAATACTTTCGAAAATCTCAATCGCAATATACAGTTAAAACCAGAAGTTTACATACACTATAAAAAGGCACATAACCATTTAAAAACAGTCAGATGTTAATGTGACTAAACTTTTTTCTCTTTTAGGTAAGTTTGGATTATCACATTAGTTTCTGTTCTGCTTAATAGCAGAATAATGAGAGATTTTTTGAGAAATTGTTATAACTTTTCTTGAAAGTCAAGTTTACATACAATACGATTATTATGCCTCTGAAAAAGCTCAGATGATGGTGTCAAGGTTTTGGAAGTTTCTGATTGGCTAATTGACAACATTTGAGTTAATTGGATGCTGTAGAATAGTATTTAAGGAAAACCTCAAACACACTGCTTCCTTGTGTGACAACATGGGAAAACCAACAAGCCAGAATCAACAAAAAAGCCAGATTACAATTAGCTAAATTACACTGGGAAAAAGACACATTTTTGGAGACATGTCCTGTGGTCTGATGGAACTAAGATTGAACTGTTTGGCCATAATGACCAGTGTTACATGTGGAGAATAAAGGGGAAAGCTTACAAGCCAAGGAACACCATCACAACTGTGACATGGGGGCGGCAGCATCATGTTGTGGGGCTGTTTTGCTGCAGGAGGGACTGGTCCACTTCACAGCATAGATGGCATCATGAAGAAAGAACATTATGTAGAAATACTGAAGCAACATCTCAAGTCATCAGCCAGGAAAATAAAACTTGGCCACAAATGGGTCTTCCAAACAGACCATGACCCTAAGCATACTGCCAAATTAGTTAAAATGTGCTTTAAGGACAACAGAGTGAATGTTTTGGAGTGGCCATCACAAAGCCCTGAAGTCAATCCTATAAAAAAATTGTGGGCAGAGTTGAAAAAGCTTGTGCGAGCAAGACAGCCTACAAATCTGACTCAGTTACACCAATTCTGTCAGGAGGAATGGGCCAAAATTCCTGCAAACTATTGTGAGAAGCTTGTGGAAGGATACCCAAAACATTTGACCAAAGTTATACAGTTTAAAAGCAAAGCTAAAAAATACCAAGGAAATGAGTGTAAACTTTTGACTGTCTTGAAATTAATAAAAAATTCTCTAAAAAAAAATTCTCTCATTATTCTGGCGTTTAACAAATGTAAATAATTCAGGTAATCCTAACGGACCTAAAATAGTAAACGTTTAGTATGATTTACCATCAGACATTTAAAAAAAAAAAGGTTATGTGCCTTTTTTAGAGTGTATGTAAACTTCTGGTTTCAACTGTATATATGCATACCTAATATCCGATGGCCAGAAAGTGATTAATTTTATATAAATTGTTAACATTTTGGTATTTGTGATGTACAAGTCCAGAGACTGATGTCTACACTATGGCTGCGTCCGAAACCGCCTACTATTCAGTAGGTACTGCATTTGAATTTAAACGTACTACTCGGCCGTTGGAAAAGTACGTTCTATACAGTATGAATGTGAGCAGTATGAATGGAATTCGGACGTACTACATCCGCCATTTTGTCATGGTCACGTGACCTACCTGCGTCAGTTGCGTCGCTTCACGTTCATTCATAAATTCTCTCGCGGGGCATCATGGGATAGCGCAGCGTCCATGGGATGCGCACTTCAGAATCTCGCCGGAAGTAGTAAGTCATCCGGGTACTTCTCTCATACTGATTTTCGAATTCTAAGAATTCGGACATACTACTCGGCTCGCATACTGATTTAAGCGTACTGTATAGTATGGAAGTATGCGGTTTCGGACGCAGCCTATGACTTTATATAAAATTCACTTTAATTTGTGATACGATTAAAAAGTGGCCATAAATGAATATTTTCTCAATTCAAATGAGTAGCGGCTTAGACCTGGAAACAGTATTTTATATGTCACCAGTACGTCACGACTTAAGCAGACAGGCATAATTAAAATAACAAAAATATTGTTTTAATTTGCAGCACAGTCAGCTGATGGTAATTTAGGGGTCGTCCTCTACTAACAGTACTTCAGACAGACTGATATAGTCGTGTTTAATCATTTTTGCTGGTACTAGTGAAATCAGTAATTGCTGAGTTTACTATGAAAATAAAGGCTGTGTCTGTTTGTTTGTACACTCTCTTTTCTTTCTTCCCTGTGGTCTTCCGGGCTGGTTTTAGAAACTGTTCTTCATGCATTTTTTTCTCGAATGCTCTGTAAGGATCTGATTTGTTTGCTTTCTTGCATTTTCAGACTTTTTTCTCTCAGTGTGGAGTCTTTGCTAATGTGTGTTAATTAGAAATAAGGCCCTGTTCATTTTCTGACTCTGGCCTTGACTGTTTTTTTTTTTCCTCCACTTTGTTGGGAGCTTGTTTGGCCACATTCTTAAAATAGCTCTCTGACGTGTACCGTCCTGCTGCGGAATGTGACTGTGGCCGTCCACAATCCTCTGCGGCAGGATGTTATGCAAACATACATCGCCGAACGGGACGTTTGTTATAATCACACAGTTTGGAAAAGCTTGAAAAATGCTTCGTTTTCAACTGTTATGTGTATTTTTTGCGTTTTAGTTTGATTTTGACTGTTGTCCTTGAGACCGTCTGACATTTTGACTTGTTATGTCTAGTGTATAATATCCGATATGTATTTTATTTTTGCCGATATCTTAGAAAGCAGCATGGCCATTGGCTGATGGTATGTTGTAGTCAAAATTATTAGCCCTCCATTGTCTTTTATATTCTTTTTCACAGTATTTCCCAAATGATGTTTAACAGAGCAATGAATTTTTCACAGTATTTTCTATAATATTTTTTCTTCTGGAGAAAGTCTTATTTGTTTTATTTCGGCTAGAATAAAAGCACTTCTTAATTGTTTTAAAACCATTTAAAGGTCAATATTATTAGCCCCCTTAACAATATTGTTTTTTGATTGTGTACAGAACAAACCACTGTTATACAATGACTTGCCTAATTACCCCAACTTTACCCTAATTAACCTAGTTAAGCCTTTAAATGTGTCTTTAAGCTGAATACTAGTATCTTGAAGAATATTAGGGGTGTCAAAATTAATCGTTTTTTCGGTGCACCGCGATGCAGATGGGGACAATTCGATATCGGTTCAGTAATAGATCATAACCGGTTATTACGCACTGATGTCATTTATCCCATATGCGCGATGTCGCGGTAGAATACTATGGCGAGGGTGAGTAAATAAAACACTCCTACTACTTAAAAAGCAGATCTTTTACTGACACTGAGGAATCATGGACACTGAGGAACTCTCTCTCTCTCTCGCTCTCTCTCTCTGTCTCTCTCTCTCTCTCTCTCTCACACACACACACTTTGGGCATTTGACCCGCTGGCATGTTCGTGAGGTAAATTTCCCTCCTCTCGGCTGTTTGTGGATCGAGACACAAGCGTGCCTGTGGTGCGAGTTTACTGTATTGTATTTATTCTATTACGGATTACCTGATAACCGCATATTATGCGCATATAGACTGACCCGCGGCTTTTTTCCCGCGTCATGGGTGAACAGTGCTTTCATTTCTAAAGCCAAGCGGCAGCCCTTTCTGTTGAGCGGGTGAAGAAGACAATGACCAATCAAGGGATGTAAGAACTTGCCAGCGCTTAAAAAGCAAGCGGGATAATATTGACATTAGTTTATTTGTTATGAAACTGTTATGAATGCTCGTGCTGTCTTCTGAGCATGTATTGAAGTTTTCATTCACAAAGAGTGTTTTTTTAGAGCGGGTAAAATTAAAGGTACAGTTCATATATCTGACTGCTTGTATTAAAGGACAAAACTGTATTACAAATAATATATAAAACATATTTATAGATTTTAATTTAAAAAAAATTCTTGTGTTGTAAAGAAAAAAATCTAATTATGGAAATAATCGACAATGCACCGTGATGCACCGAGATATCGAATTGAACCGAATGGATGGCATGATAATCATAACCGAACCGAACCGTGAGACCAATGTAGGTTCACACCCCTAAAGAATATCTAGTCAAATATTATGTGCTGTCATCATGACAAAGAGAAAAGAAATCAGTTATTAAAAATGAGTTATAAAAACTATTATGATTAGAAATGTGTTGAAATAAAAATCGTCTTTTTGTTAAACAGGATTTGGGGAAAAATATACAGGGGGACTAATAATTCAGACTTCAATTGTATAATATACAGCTGATATGCTAGATCATGCTGTCCATTTTATCAGGAGTTTAATTAAATTGAAAGTAATTTATTTAAATATTGTTTTTAATAATGCATGAATCAAATTTGCTCCAGTATGTTTTCATTTGACAATTTAAATATGAAAAATAAAGAATTGAAAAAATCAATTAGTGTGCAAATGTTTATTTAAATTTGATCATACATATTAACTGGAAAGTTTTTGTGGATCTGATTTTGTGACCCGGCCTCAGATAAGCGATTGAAGACGAGGATGGTGATTGAAATCTGATCATATTAGGCATATTTATCAGAGGACAAAAAACCACATTGTAACGTTGTAATTTTTTATATTAATAAACTGTTCACTCTCTTAGGTAGGACTGCACAATATATCGTTTTAGCATCGATATTGCAATGTGTGCGTCCGCAATAGTTACATCACAAAGATCTGCAATGTTGAGTCTGAACTCAACAGGAGCGACAAAATTGTATTTATTCATTGTATTTGTATGGAATGTATATGATATATGCAAAAAAAAAACTTTTGTCTTGTTTCTAGCCCAAATATCAATAGGGCTGGGCGATAAAATCAATATCGGTATTTATTGACCGAACACCATTGTCAATATCGATAATAAAAAAAGTTTGGTATGTAATTTCGGTATGAAGCGCTATAGTTTTATTAAAACATGGCAGCTTAGTGCGCGCTTTTCATTTCCAATGGAGGCTCGTGCATGTCACGCACATGGGAGCGTGGTATAAATTTGCGGGAGAATCGCGGAGCTTTCGGGAGAGGTATGGATGGATGAGACACTCAGCTCTGCTTTGCTCGCGTCACAGCAGCTCAAAACACTGGAAATACAATGGCTGTGCTTGCAATATAGAGAGCATCACTTGCGCGAGTTACGCCAATAAACTGTAAACAGAGGTCCCACCGCATCTGTATATATTTCAGCTGCAATGGCGCTAGCGCATCGATTGATGCTGACGCCCCCACACATCATTTACCTGTGTTGTGGCTGCTTGTAGGCTATGCATAACGGAACTCGAAATGAACTTTTTTACTTGGTAGCACCGGTGCTCCCAACTTCAAAAATTTAGGAGCACCAGAAAAAATTTAGGAGCACCCACCAAAAATGAATGAGCACAGCAAATTGTATATTAAGGGATTTATTTTATTTGTAAACAACATCAATCAGGACTAACAAAAATAAGAAACAACTATCTAACTAATGCTGTGATGACTTACTGATATCTGTGCAATCATTCCAAAATGAATGTCTAATAATTAGAAAATATTATTAATGATGACGATGATGTCAATAATACTAACAATGAATAACATTTCTCATTATCATGCTGCCCTGAATGTGCTTGAATGCGAGTTATGTACTGTAAAAGGTCCTGCTGTTACTTTGTGAAAAATAAATGTATGGTTTGCATCAAACAAAAATGAAGCATTACAGTAAGAGATATTTTTTTTTTTGTTTTTATATGCATGTCAATTTAATAAATAATATTTCTGCTACAAAACAAACGTAAGATTATAATCAATCATTCAATCCAATGCTGAAAGCTGCAAAGCAGTCATCAGTAAATAGAAAAATAATCTACATCTCAAGAAAGAATGGACCAAAGCAAGGAAGAAAAGTCTCACTTCTACGCTCTTTAAAAGTTTTGGTTTGTGTTTGTGTCATTGTAAATGCTCGGTCTCGTTATGCGCTGATTTTCATTTTTCTGTGTTTGTGGAAAAAAGCAGGCGAGTCGGCCGACCCAATCTATGAGCAGGCAGAGCAGGATTCTCGTGATGACCACCGGCGCAATACCGTTCTTTGTTATGAGCCGCAGATTCAGTTCAAACTCAGTAAAGGTGAACTTCTTTGGCGATGATGTGTACAGTGTTAGATTTTACATCTAGCGGACATTTGCGCTGAACACGCAGTGAATGCAACGCATCGAGATTCGGGCAACTTCTCCGAAAACACTCGATTAATCTCGGCTGGCGCCCTTATAAGCTCCCTGTTATCTGACAGCCTTGAGTGTAGGGCTGGGCGATATGGCAAAAAAAAAAAATCTCGATTTTTTCATAAAGTTTGACCGATTCACGATTTCGATTTCGATTTTTTATTAATTTTTTTATTAATTTTTTTTTACTGTGTAACTACCTTACCAGCTTACCTTGTTCATTTAAATTTAAATAAATGCTGAAACTAGTCTGTTTTTTTCATGCTCACTTGTAAAAGAAAAGCAATAGTGTGACTAAACGCGGTTATGGCACTCTCTCATATAGGGATGCTAAACATAGCTACAATAGAAGTCACAGCAGGTCATATGTTGTGCAGCTTTGGGCAAATTTTATTTGGAGAGAAAATGACCAAAATGTAACTTGAAGATTAAAAAGGATTGGAGGGGAAATAAATATTCAAATCTCTGTACATAACAGAAAAATAAACGATGATAATGCAACAATAGTTTATCTGTATTAGTGGCATGGCAGAAATATATATTTAGACAGGCCTTGTCAAAGTGAGCGGGCACTTTCACTAATAAAAAATATAGCACTTAAATTATTTCATAACAATCAATAAAATAACAGCGGTTTTATATCAAAAGTTGGTAATGATATAAAATATACTACATTTTGATGGTAAAATATAACCATTTAAACGATTTTGTATTTAAATATTAAATAACGAATGCATCAAGTTAAATATAAAAAAACGAATGAAACACATAGCATATCAGGATATAAAGGACTATATTTAGCAGAATGCTGCTCTTTTATCTTTGTAATTTTATAGTTTTATTTTTGTTATTTTAATTATTTTTTGTCTTCATAAATAACTAACGAGCTATAGACAAATATCTGCTTGACGTTTTAGAAAATATTTGTGCGTAGCTCCACCACCCAGTGTATATTAAAGATCACCGTGAAAAAAAAAAACCCACAGAAACCTGTTACATATCTATATACATTTAAAGGTCTATCTTATATTTAACTGAATCGTATAATGGCCTATAGCTGAAATGTTGGAAATTGCTTTATTTTTATAAAACATTTGTCGATATGTATTGATATTTTTTGGAGTAAAAACTGCCGACATTTAAGAATCCATATTTATTTTATTAATTCATTCATTTTACTTGTTTATTGGTGCATATATGGGTTATGATTTAATTCATACAGTACCTTGACAGCTACTGTGCCACTCCGTAATTCAAGCAAAAGTCCAAATTAAAGAAAGATTTGACTTTCTGCGGTGACCGACATTTACAACACGCCGTAACCGTCCTTCAAGTGGTGCGCGGGTCCCCGTCTCGCAGCTCGCGCGGGAGACACAGACGGCTGCGGGACGGGAACAACAGCACGACGCGCATGGAAACATTCGCAAAGCTGGCTGTCTGATTGCGGGGCTGTTGTTGCTCTAGCGGGAAAATGTCCCGGTGTTCCCAATGGCCGGTCCGCCCTGGCGCGCTTCCGCTACCAGCTGTGGCAGCACATCAACAGAGCCGCGACGTCAACACACAGAATCAGCACAATTCAGCACGGTTGTCTAACAGTTTAGAAAGGTTTGGCACGATAGTGGAAAAGCGGCTTTAATATTTTTATTAAAAAACCGCGATTCCTCGATTTTGTAAAAAATAAAATCGTCTTAAAACGTAAATTCGAATTAATCGAAAAAAATCGAAAAAACCGCCCAGCCCTACTTGAGTGATTGACAGCTAATATGAACCAATATAGCGGCAGGGAAGTCCGATTCAGCACGTTTTTAGAAAAAATCGAAACAAGTCGCACTACAACCATTATATGCAGTCGCACAAATGCTCCCAAATATATTATGAGGTCGCATAGATTACATTTCGGGCGCATATGCGACCACAATGGTCGCAATTTCGAGCCCTGCATAATATATGGAAGCGCATGTGCATCTCGGATCCTGTCAGGTGTGGCGCGCCCATACAGCAGAGAGTGGCTGTGTGAAACTCCACTATATGCGATTCAGAGAGCAGTAGTTTGTAATCGCACAACCATGTAGAGACCGAAATGACATGCTGTTGTGTCAATAAGATATTGCATACGGCTATATAGCTTGTTTAATAAAAGAAGTTGTGATCTGGCGCTATATATAAAATACAATTATCTTGGCTCCAAGGGGGGCAGGGAAAGCCGTTGGGAGGGCGGGGCGCCCCCCTTATATAATGGTAGGAGAAACACTGAATTATTTACAACAGTTCCAAACTTTTGACTTCAAAGCCTCAAAATGAGCATCAGTAGTAGGTTAAGAAACTGAAGACCGGTCTGACCAGGTTAGCAGAGGCATAAGTGACATCAACGGGATTAATCTTAATCTACTGTAATCCTGGATGTCTAAATCACTCGTGACTAGACGAGTGTGCCGTGTGTTCACCCAAACCCTCACTTTAGCTCAAGCTGAAGTATCATATTCTGCATTTTATTAGATTTAAAGGGCACCTTTCATGCAAAATCAACTTTTGGGAACTGTTTGGACAGAACTGTGTGTAGGTATAGTGTGTCCACAATCATTGGAGCAATATAAACACAACAAAAGTCTCTCTTTTCCTGATAAAATTGGATGCAAATCCCAGCAATTTTTGAGTCCCACCGTGACATGATGTAGCATGCAACGTGATGTATTGCCATTATGGTTGGGCCGATAGACGATGTCATCGTCCATCGCCGATGGCTGATAAACTTCACGTTGCTGAGCCGGCATCGTGATCCATCGCCCCGCCCCACATGTATATTGATATATAACTTATTATTTGCATGTCATCTTAATAGCAATAACGGTCTTTTCATGAGCTGTGTTATATTATACTTATAGCTGCTGTTTGCACGGCTGACAGCATCGTGAGGATTATACAGCACCTCTCGCGCTTAAAATGTGTAGATTCAGTGGCAAACGCTGTTACCTGTAAACCCCGTCCCACAGACTTTACAGTGAATGGCTTTAGTTATTTTCATAGCGGACTTGAAGCCACTGGAAGTCTTTTATCCACTCTTGGAAAAGTGTAAATGGTGGATTAACATTCAGCACATGATCACTAATAAGATGTGCCATTATTTAACTTTAGGTGGTTTCTAAAACTAAATCTGTCAGTGTTATTGTCATTCGCTCATCTTCAGCGCTTCACATTTCCGCGGCTGTTGCTCCTGTCATGTGAAGGCAGAAGGCGTTGACAGTGATTGACAGCTGATATTAACCAATCCATTCGGGTTCAGTTCTAGCCAATGGTCAGTGGGCCAATAGGAAGAGCACAAAGGCGGGGCAAGCATTCCGGGCTTTTGTACTTCAGCAAGTTCACATGACGACTGTTTTAATCTGTTCCTAAACGCTGTGTTTGGTGTCTTTAGGTGCAAAGATGCATTCTGCATAAATGTCTCCTAAATCTGCGCATGCGGTAAGGATTTTGCAGTGAAAACAGGTTGCACGGTAAAAATGTATGCACTAGCACAAATGCTTTCAAAAACATATTTTAGGTCGCATAAAATATCAGGCGCAAGTGTGACCAAAACGGTCGAGCGCTAGCATCTTTACTTGTTATTATTTCCTCTTAATAATAATAAAATAAGGAAGTTATCATTAATCACAATACAAATTACAGTGAACTCCAAACGAACTCTCGTCTCGTCTCCGCCACCAGCTGTGGGGAAAAGCCATTATAAGGACACAGATCACTCCACCTGAGTGCCGCGGAAAAAAAGTGATTGACAGGTGGTAATTTGTGTATAACTTTATTTATTTATGGTTTATGGGTAATGCAAAGACCATGTTGGTCAGGTAGTGAAAACGATAGGCTACAATTATTAAATTTGTTATGAATTAATGGATATTTAACAACATAGACCCCCACCCCGCCTACGACGACGATACCATCGTCCATCGCCGATGTTCACATTAGACATCGTACGATGCCAAATTTGTCAACATCGCCCAACCCTAATTGCCATGTGTCAGTATTATTGTGTGTAAACGTGTCCACAGAACAGGATTTGCAAAGAAACTGGGATTAAAAAAAATAAACTCCCCGTGATCAAACTGCACTTCAAGAAGCACTACTTTCTTAGTTTTTCATAGCATTTTGAACCATGTATTTTGAGCTACGTAATTCATTACCACTGGAATCAGCACAACTGTATAGTCTATACACAACTATATATGAGGACGCTTCAATCACACAACAGGAGTCGCAGTTTGAGGACGTTAAGCTCTGCATAAACCTGAAGCTGCAGCCATTTTAAATTTTTTTTTTTATTGTGACGCAGTATTTTGTGATATTTTGTATATGAGAAAACAGTGGGCGTGGCTTGTTTTTTTACTGCGAGCTGATTGGATATAGTAAAGCAGGCATTTAATTCAGAAAGACGGGGAAAAGGGTTTCAGAAAAGTTAATACAACCTAACAGACTCCTCCTCCTCACCATTTCTGTTTGTTTTCTGACAGCGAGGGGTGTGGTTAAGTATTTTAGCCACGCCCAATAGCTAAGACGGACGTAATTCAACTGAGAACAAACAGAAAGTGCATTTTCAGATTTTAGTTTAAGATTACAAGTGCAAACAATAATTTTTTTTTATGACACAGATGAGCACAAAACTAGCAATGTAAGCTAACAAAACCAATATGTTAGCATATTTACCTGTTTGGTTGGCTGTGTGTGTGTGTGTGATTGAATGTGTGTAAACATTGTAAAGGCATTTGTGTGTGGCTTCTATCTTTGCATCTTTCCAGGGTTTTTTATAGCAAAATATATAGAATATATAGAAAAATTGGTGCCTATATATGCTAACCCAAACAGGGATATCCAGATCAAAAATCAATAAACTTTTTTTACAACTGCAGATTGATTTTAAGTAATCGTGAATCAGATTTTTGGGTAATTTCTTCAGTCATATTGCCCAGCACTAGTCAAAATATTCTCACAATAAGAGAGTCTCACATAATGGGGTCAAAATCATTATAAAATGGGAAGTTCCAGTCCTTGAATCTGATTGCTTGAGTCGTAAAATGTTACACCCATACACAACCATGTTTGCATCTTTCCAGGTTCGTTTTCTTTAAAGGTAGCCTGGAAAGACCGGTCACCTTCCTTTGAGAAACAGCCTTCCCCGCCACTCCATCAACTACCATTTGTGCAAGCTCCAGCAAAACCACAGAAGGGAGTTTCTCTAGTAATTACGTGACATAAAGCATGAGAAAGCCCGGAAGTCTTCACGCAGTTAACACAACCTCAGGGTGAGAAAACAAATCTGCAAGCGAGAGGTGTAAAGGAAGTGCCACACTTTCTCAGTACGGTAAAGTGTACTTCAATCTACCAAACTGCTTTATATTCATTTTACAACCAAATTATCGACTGGACACTGACGTATAAAATTGAGTTTATATACAAATCATTTAATTAAACGAGATTGGACAACCATATAATCTTTTCCAGAAGTGTGATATAGGACAACTAAACCCTAATCCAGATCTTTTGTGTGGTATAAGCACATACATTTCACCTTAACTGAGATTTTCTTCCTTTTTAACTTGGGAAAAAAGGCAATTCCAGGATTTTGGATGTGACATTTGCAGTAAAAACTCAAAACATAAACTCACATATAACGTATATGTCTACATTATAAAGAAACATCTGTTTATATTTTCAAAAACAACTAACCACAGAGTTATATGATCAGAAAAATATCAATCTGTAAACATAATTTATATTTTAAAAGAGGAAAATAAACATGCGTTATGGATGTGACCAGAAAAGTCTGCAAGTTTACAGTCTACAACAGGGCTATTCAATTGGCGGCCCGCGAGCCGAACCCAGCCCCTGAAGAAATTTGTTCCGGCCATCCAAATAGTGTGACCAAGACATCAAAAATAAATTTAGTTCAGTCGAAAAAACGGCCGCTATAGTTATGAAGTGAGGTGCGCCTGTTCAATACAGCATGAGCTGCAAGCTGCGCAGAGCGTGAGTCACCTGACATTCAGGGAGTAGCGCGGGCAGCCAAAAATATTTGGATATGTTTGTAGAAAAGGCCTTTTGTACTATGCACTGATATCGTCAATAGGGATGCAACGATTAGCCGATTTCACTATTAACTGCGCTTTAATTCGTCACTTTAATTAATTGTAAAGGCTTCTCTAAGCCGCATTTCTGTTGCACGGAACAAAACGAAACTGCTGCAGTTAAACAAAGTTATGCCAAGTTGCCAACTGTGCCCTAGTTTAAACTTCCAAGTATGTACACTGAGGCTAATACGCCCGGATTAACGCAGCGGCCGTTCCATATCACGTCTTTTCCGCTTGCAGGTTTGTTGTTTCTAATGTAAGAATATATGACAATATGCGCGCACAAGCAGAGCAACGCGCTTGCGTCTTTGCGGGCGCACGCAGTAGAAAACATCTCACGGTGAGAGTTCTGCATGCCTTTCAGTGCAGTGTAAACAAAAGGTATGTTAGAGGAATTAATATTAAGATGATTATGAATGCATGAACGCAGATGGCAACAACAGCTCATCTAAATAGCTCACCTAATATAAAGCTTGAATTTACATTAGACGTGATCACCGTCAAACCCTGATTATTCTTCAGACTGTATAATCGTACAACCAAAATCTATAATTGTTGCATCCCTAATTGTTATGCAGTTTAAAAAATAACATATGACTGTGTCTGAATGTAGAAGAAGCCTACTTCAGCAATGCACTGCTTTTGTTGTGCTCTGAAATACAACATTTGAAAGTTTGTAAAAAAAAAAAAAAAAGTCTATTTTACAATGCAGTGATGTTATGTAGTTTCAAAATACAATATATTAACATTTTAATGTAGAAAAAGCCAACGCGGGTGTCTTAAGGAGCAAAAATACAACATATGGGCTCTTATATTGCTGTTGTGTTTTCACTCATATAGCAAGTCATATCTCTCCTGCACTTCGTTTGAGATGCTTTTCATGAACCGGCCCCAATGACAAACTAATTGAATAGCCCTGGTCTACAACATACTTTGTAGAAATTCTGTGAATTAAACTGCACAACCCAAAACAAACAATGCTAATGAACAGGATAAGGAGTTGCTCTCTGTAGAACAAACATGATTGATTTATTTTATTTTTGCATTTATGAGGAGGACAAAGCTTTGTTAAGTATGACACACCTCTCGGTTATGTATGTGACAGATGTAAAATTGGCACTTGTGTGACTTTGGTAAATCAAATATAATTGTTTGAAAGCATTGACGGAAACATTTTTGAGTATTTTTACAGTACTGTAAAATACAAGCCCAATAGCCGGATTCTACTGAGTGGTACGGTACGTTACGGTACGGTTTTATGGCCGTTTCCACTGTCAAGAGGTACCAAAAAGCAAACCGTACCACTTTTTGGGTACCCTTTCAAAAAGGGTACCTAGCACAACAAAAGGGTACCAAAAGGTGGAGCAAAATGCGCAGCTGAACGCTATTGGTTTATAGAGAAGCGTCACTAGCGCGTACACAAGCCAGGAGAATGAAAACAAAGAAAGCACCAATTTTAAATACACAGCCGTTACTAGGGGTGTAATGGATCACTGTTGATCCATACGGATCACAGCCCACGGTTCGGAACAGACGTGACCTGCGGATTAATAACTTTTTGAACTTGTAGGTTAATCCAACATTTAGAACAATTGCAGAGAGATCGCCTCCCGCGTCACTCAAATCACGCGTATGAAAGCATTTTGGCTTTCACTGTAAGATATAATCATGACGGAAAAATTTGTGGTAAGACCTACCTAAATGCTTTCTTAGGCTATTAATTTAATGTGTTTTCTGTCACTGCTTGTTTAGCCTGCATTGATGCATTCAGTGTAAAACTGCACAATTACACATTAAAAGATCGCGCAACATGAACGATAAATGATAATGATTTGCATATGTTTATTAATCCTTCAAAGCGCTGCATTCAAATCTGCATCGAGAGAGATTCAGTTTTTACACTTTTCAGTTCATTACAAACAATTAAATACCACAGAAGTACTGGGAGAACAGTTTATAGTTCAGATATAAACACTGATGTTTATGGTAAAGATTAAAATCACTGTTTAATGAAACAAGACGCTGATGAATTTTTGACACTGGTGAAAGCAATTACATTGAGTAACCAACAGATGGCGACAAACAATCGTCAAAATTATGTCACTGAAAAGGTTTTCTGAAATAATACACCTATAATAAAACATGAAGTTTTATGTGTGAATTGGTGAATTATTAATTGAAGATAAATATGATATATTGTACACAATGTTAAATTTCTATATTTAGCATTATCAGCAACAGTAGCAAAGATCATATTAAAAAATTAAAAAATTTAAATTTCCTCATTATTTACTAACACTTCAGCAGCTCATGAATTCTATTCTTCTGTTTAAGACAAAACAAGATAGAGTTGTCAACAGTATGTCGATGAAACATTCTGCACCGTCAAAGGCACCTGCAGCAGCACACAAAATGCAGAGGAAGATGCTAACCATTGCACAAAAAGTTGAACTTCTGGACATGCTAAAGGAAGGTGGAAGTTACACGGCTATAGGGCACCATTACGAAATAAATAAATGGTTTCATTCTATAATACTGGACTTATTTTTCTACAAAGGTTTGAACTTTGAGAGCGTTTAAACAAGAGAGAAAAGTGAATATGTTAATGCCTATCTGAGAAAAGTGTACAAAGTGTGTAGTAAGTAGTAATGGGCGATATAAATGATACAAAATTGGTCTACGATAGAGATTCTAATTCTATTGCACTATCGCGATAATACATGTTTGATGACGCAATCTACCCGCGAAATTAAGAGCAACAGCAACAACAGCACTAAGCAACGCATGGCACCGAATGGCGGCGTGTCGTACAACTTGCGAGCCTCATGCATGGCATATTGTGGCTTGTGTAGTGAACATCAGTGCCTCCCACACAGATTTTACCTGGGCGACCGATATATTATTGGGGCGGCCCGGTTCTGTGTTCGCGAGAAACTGAGAACACTCTGCCACAGACTCGCATGCTCTGCATGCAGACCCACAGAGACGCGCTGTATCGCGCTGGATACAGAACTGTTGTTCTGATTTGGGAGCAGCTTTAAGAAGAGCGCGAAGACTAAATAGACTGATCCAGCTCATTATTTGGGGTGACAATACATTTTCCCCGCACATGTCCGAGAATCTGCTTTCGCTTTCGATATTAATTGTATTCATTTTTGCATTACTTTATAAGCAAACTTTGTCTGGTGCGTATCAATCTCTCAGCAGCACCAACACTACAGCAGACAGAGAGAGAGAGAGGGAGAGAGAGAAAGAGCAGATCAAGACACCAGTTTTAATTTCATTAGGAGAACAAAATGTTTAAAACCAAATGCGTTACCTAGGCTGCAGATTAGAAATATGTTTTTATTTAAAGTATCTGCAATACACAATTTTATTTGACTTTTTAATACTGGAAGTAATTTCAGTACAGTGCAAGTTCCTTAACTAAAAAGACACCAGTTTTTTTGTTCTCTGCAACTTGGCATTTAGGAACCAAGGACTTAAAAGAAAAGTCTTTCTTTCTAAAAGGCACTACATTTAGTTTATTTATCTGCAACATTGTGTTGTTTAATTACAGTTTTGCACAATAAATGTTCTCAAAATGACATGCAACGTTTCTTTATTTCTTTAAAAAAAATAGCAGTTTGGCTTTCCTAAGGCTCTATGTAACCTGTTCTGAAATGGTTCTATTATAATTTATATATTGCAATATATATCGTTATCGCAAGAGGCTGCAATGTATATCGCAATATGAATTTTAGGCCATATCGCCCATCCCTAGTAGTAAGGGGTTTTAAAACATTTAAATAAAAACATCTTTAATAATCATAAAAAATAAAGCAGATTACTTCACAGACTTCACCTATTGTGGGTTATTTTTAGAACGTAACTCCCGCGAATAACGAGGGACCACTGTGAAAAACCACTGGAGAAGGTCTTAATTGTTTTAATTTGGCTGAAATTAAAGCAGTTTTTATATTTTTTAAACAATTTTTTAGGTCAATATTATAATTTTTTTTTTCATATATTGGCTACAAAACAAACCACATGTCCAATGACTTGACTAGTTAACCTAATTACGCCTTTAAATTGCACTTTAAGCTGAAAACTAGTATCTTATAAAATTACTAGAAAATAATATGTACAGTTAACAAGACAAAGACAACAGAAATTAGTTATTAAAACTATCAATGTTTAAAAATGAATAGAAAATAGATCTAGTCTCTGATAAACAGTACAGGACATAAATAAATTTTACTAATAATTTTGACCTCAACTGTATGTAATTTGCATACTTTACATAAATCAGATCATATTTTGCATAAATCAGAGCTCTATGGAGGACAGAATACATATTTCACACTGCATCACATTTGTTTGAGTCTAAAAACCACTGTCAAAATATCATCAGCTGCTATAGACATCCATTAGTCCGTTCAGTCAGTGTGACACTACGTAATTCAGTAAGGGGGGGAAAAAAATGACAAAAGTTTAGTTTTTCCAAATGACTCAAGCGCCGCTTACGTCTGGGATCAAGTCCTGCTATTCATGAATCATTGAAAGTCTGTACCTCCAGACACTCGAATACACGGCCCATTAAACACTGCACTGTAACATACATGCGCTCTGGATGCATCCTGAGACAAGAGGTTTTTTGATTAGCTGGGAATTTTAAGGAGAGGTGGGTTTGGCGGCTGTAGAGGCCCTGAGGGAGAGCTGAGCAAAGACTGCATTCATTGATGAACGACGACAAAAAAAAAAAAAAAAAAAACACACCACACACTCATGTTCAGAGGCCTGGAAGCTCATCATTATTCATCCACAGCCTATATAAAGCAATCATTTCTCTTCAAGAGACTCTGAATTAACCACAATATTCAGATGGATTAGATTTACAGCTTTGCTATTGTGTTTTTGGAACTTTAATGTTTTAGTGTCGTTAAGCGCTTAAATTTCGACTAGTTGCTTACAAAATAAAAGCTGACAATAATTTTTGTGTAGTCTGTATACATACACATACGCTCACCGGCCACTTTATTAGGTACACCTTACTAGTACCGGGTTGGACCCCCTTTTGCCTTCAGAATCCTTCGTGGCATAGATTCAACAAGGTACTGGAAATATTCCACAGAGATTTTGCTCCATATTGACATGATAGCATCACACAGTTGCTGCAGATTTGTCGGCTGCACATCCATGATGCGAATCTCCCGCTCCACCACATCCCAAAGGTGCTCTATTGGATTGAGATCTGCTGAATGTGGAGGTCATTTGAGTACAGTGAACTCATTGTCATGTTCAAGAAACCAGCCTGAGATGATTGGCGCTTTATGACATGGTGCGTTATCCTGCTGGAAGTAGCCATCAGAAGATGGGTACACTGTGGTCATAAAGGGATGGACATGGTCAGCAACAATACTCAGGTAGGCTGTGGCACTGACACGATGCTCAATTGGTACAAATGGACCCAAAGTGTGCCAAGAAAATATCCCCCACACCATTACACCACCACCACCAGCCTGAACCGTTGATACAAGGTAGGATGGATTCATACTTTCATGTTGTTGGTGACAAATTCTGACCCGACCATCCGACTGTGGCAGCAGAATTCGAGACTCATCAGACCAGGCAACGTTTTACAATCTTTTATTGTCCAGTTTTGGCGAGCCTGTGTGAATTGTAGCCTCAGTTTCCTGTTCTTAGCTGACAGGATTGGCACCCGGTGTGGTCTTCTGCTGCTGTAGCCCATCCGCCTCAAGGTTGGACGTGTTGTGTGTTCAGAGATGCTCTTCTGCAGACCTCGGTTGAGTGGTTATTTGAGTTACTGTTGCCTTTCTATCAGCTGGAACCAGTCTGGCCATTCTCCTCTGACCATCAACAAGGCATTTGCGCCCACAGAACTGCCGCTCACTGGATATTTTCTCTTCTTCTGACCATTCTCTGTGAACCCTAGAGATGGTTGTGTGTGAAAATCCCAGTAGATCAGCAGTTTCTGAAATAGACCAGCCCGTCTGGCACCAACAACCATGCCACGTTCAAAGTCACTTAAATCCCCTTTCTTCCCCATTCTGATGCTCGGTTTGAACTGCAGCAGATTGTCTTGATCATGTCAACATGCCTAAATGCATTGAGCTGCTGCCATGTGACTAGCTGAATAGAAATTAGCGTTAACAAGCAGTTGGAAGGGTGTACCTAATAAAGTGGCCGGTGAGTGTATATACACAGTTGAAGCCAAAATTATTAGCTCTCCCTTTGTACTTTTTCAAATATTTCCCAAATGATGAGAAATAAACCACCTTTTTTTTTCAAAAAGTCTCATTTTACAAGTGTCCAAGAGTTGTAGGAGTTGGCATGAACTGTTGACATGAACTATTTGTGAATCAACAGCCAATTTCTTGTTCTGGCAGGTTCACTTTTAGCTCAGCTTAGCATAATTAACTGAATTGAATTAAACCATTAGCATTTCATAAACAAATTTAATAAAAAAAATAAGAGTTTGGATCATTTTCCTATTCGAATCTGTAGTCTTCTATAGTTACATTGTGTAATAAAACTGATGGAAAAATTTCTAAGCCAATACTGCTCAGAACTAGACTATCTATCTGGCGCAATAGTCAAGAAATGCTGCTGCTGTACTATGCCTGCACTAGGCGGAGTGATTAGGCAGGTCAGGAGAACCGGTGGTTTCAGAGTCCTTTTTCAAAAAAGGTGGAGTGTTCCTTTAAGAGATTAGGTTTTCTTTGAGGTAAACTGTACTTATTAATTTCTCAAACATGACTGAAGTACATTGAAAAGTGTCAAAAAAAATAATAAATCTAAATTAGGTCAAAGTGCGGCGAGAATTGTTGAAAATGTCATCTCTGACACATTCCCCCAGGAATGTACAGTCAGAGGAAAATATACCATATGCTGGAAATAATGATGCAGGTCATTGAGAGCAGCCCCATGGAAATAAAATCAACCCCAGTGCACCACAAAAACTGTCATGAGCATCCCAAAAGACAGTGGACAATATATCGTTTCAGCATCGATATCACAATGTGCATCCACAATAGTCGCAGGATCTGAAATGTTAAGACTAGATTATAGTTGACCAGAAGCCACAGTACAGAACGTGTGTGATTTGTGGAGTTACTGCAAGGTTATGGCATTTCTGTGTGGAGTTTGCATGTTCCCCCCGTGTTGGCGTGGGTTTCCTTCAGGTGCTTCGATTTGACCTACGGTCCAAACACATGCACTATAGGGGAATTGAATAAGCTAAATTGGCTGTAGTGTATGAGTGTGCATGTGAGAGTGTATGGGTGTTTTCCAGTGCTGGGTTGCAGCTCGAAAAGCATCCGTCGTGTAAAATGTGCTGGATAAGTTGGCGGTTCATTCCCCTGTGGCAGCCCCTGATAAATAAAGGGACTAAGCTGAAGGAAAATGAATTAATGTATGCATACAGTAATTAAATACAATTCTGTAGCTCCTGGTCAACTATAATTCAGACTCAACATCGCATATCTTGTGATGTGACTATTGCGAATGTGCACATTGCAATATCAGTGCTGAAATTATATATTGTGCAGTCCTTGTAGATTAGATGGGCCAGTTGCCCCGAGGTTCATGCAGACTCTCTGAACACTGCAGCTTCATTAGACATGTCACATCTCGACCTCCAGCGTAACAGGAAGGATCAGAGGCGGATGCAGGGACAGGTGAGGCCGTACACATGCAGGAGAGACGGGTAGGAACAGGCCAGAGGTGAAAGCTTCAGATGAATAAAACAACAGCAGCTCTACTCTTTCTGTTTGCACTGCGTGAGAGCAAACACAACGCTAAGGCCTAGACAAATGCTGTGTATAATGCATGTGAAACATATTTGTGCCATATAATTCTCCAGCATTTTAACAGGATCAGAAGCTGTAGAACTAATTTCTCTCTGTCTCGTGCTGAACGCTGTCGCACAATCACAAAAGACTGTCATTGGTCCAATCAGCGCAGACTAGCCTCACGCAAAGGAGGGGTTTGGGAGCAAATGAATCACTAAACAAAGCATATGAGAGTCGCTGGGATAATTAGGTAAAAATAAATGCATATTATAAGACAATGAAAGTGTTTTTTGACCTTGCATGCAGATCAGCCTGTTGCTGGAGACCCCCAAAACCAAAATATGACCCTTTTTAATGCATAATAGTGGCTCTTTAAACTTTTAGGAATAGTAATTGCCGGCAGCTAGCTCTCTGCAACTCTCACATGGTCGCCCACTGAAACTAAGCAGGGCTGCGCCCGGTCAGTACCTGGATGGGTACTGACACACATGGGAAACATGGGAAAGCTAGGTTGCTGCCGGAAGTGGTGTTAGTGAGACCAGCAGGGGGCTCCCAACCTGCGATCTATGTGGGTTCTAATGCCCCAGTATAGTGACAGGGACTCTATACTGCTCAGTGAGCGCCGTCTTTCGGATGAGACGTTAAACCGAGGTCCTGACTCTCTCTGGTCATTAAAAATCCCAGGATGTCCTTTGAAAAAGAGTAGGGGTTTAACCCCGGCATCCTGGCTAAATCTGCCCACTGGCCTCTGTCCATCATGGCCTCCTAACCATCCCCATATCATAATTGGCTTAATCACTCTGTCTCCTCTCCACCAATCAGCTGATGTGTGGTGTGCGGTCTGGCGCAAAATGGCTGCTGTCGCATCATCCAGGTGGATGCTGCACACTGGATGAAGAGATTCCCCCAATGTGTAAAACGCTTTGAGTGCCCAGAAAAGTGCTATAAAAATGTAAGGCATTATTAATTATTAATTCTGCATGCTGGAGCAGCTCTCCTTATACATAAAAAGAGCAAACACATCCCTGAAATCATCATATCACATTACGATGATCTAAATGGTTTATTATTCTCATTTAAGTGCATTATTAGGAGGGAGGCGGGACATTGAGAGCACAGAGAGAGTCTGTGTGTGGCTTGTATGTTAGAGATCCAACAAATGCCTTCATTCAAAGCGTGAGAATGTAGCAAGAAAGTGAGAATGCTGCAATTAAACTACTATATTTAAACAGTGGATATAATATTTAATAATACAAGAAGGGATATCTGTGAGTCCTGATAATGCCAAATGTCTATTTTGATACAAATAGGCCTACTTATAGTCAGTGTAATAATCTGTATTTTCAGCTTGAGAATCATTCATATTTTTTTTCTCTCGTGTAGCCATTGCCCTCACTGTAAAAAATGCTGGGTCCCTTACTGTATGATTTGTAGTGGGATTCAATGTTTCAGATGTGGAAGATGTGGTTTAGATGTTAAATAGCAGTAAAACATGTCTACAACCTGGGGGTATATAATACACCAATAACCTCTCATAAAAAACATTAAAAATATGCATTCTAATCAATAAATAATAAGTCTCTACATCCCTAGTCTGTTTACAGTATACCACAGCTTTTGTTGTCTTGTCGCTTGTATAAAATGACAAATTAAGACACTCTTATTCCAATGAGAGAACTTAAAATAAAAAGAAAATGTACTCCAGAAAACTGAAAGATAGTCATAATCATAATTATGTAGTGTTGCCGTGCAAGAACACACTATGAAGCTCTTTTTATTATTATTATTATTATGAGGTTTTTACTAGGTCTTTCAAAAGCCAGGGGCAGAACAATTCCTACATATGAAGTAAATACACACATATGTAAAAGATCAACCAAAAGGGTTATATTATGCATTATATATATATATATATATATATATACAGTGTTGGGGAGTAACGGAATACATGTACCGGCGGTACGTATTTAGAATACTATTCTTGAGTAACTGTATTCCGTTACAGTTACTATTTTTAAACAGGGTATTTAGAATACAGTTACTTTGCTAATACCATAAGGAAATACTTGGAATACTTCGGGCGATGCGTGTCTGGCCCATAATAATATTACTAAATTGCCGCCGAAACCATAGAAACAGAAGCTACACTCCCGACTGCAATCACCAGCGTTAACTCAGTGAGACTCACGCAAATGACCCTGTTCTCACGCTCTCACGCCACACCTCCATTTTCTCACGCAGAAAAAAGGACGATCGCAAACACCGAACAACCGGACAACAACCAAGATTTTCAGATAAACTGCTTTTTTTTGCCGTCATTGTTCGTGAATTTGCTGCTTGATGTTTCGTTTGCACTGTTCATAAAGCACAATTGCCATCAAGTGCTCCTGTAGAGCGACTCTTCAGCCAGGGAGGACTCATTTTTACTCCTCATCGCAACAGAATGACAGATAAGCACTTCTAAATGTCTCTATTGCTCCGCTACAACCACCTTTACTTGTCTGTTGATTAGGAAAAAAAGCATAGGTAGTTAGGTACTGTAGATAGGTGGCTATACTGGCTAATATGTTTGACTTAAAACAAAACTTGTTCATTTTGATGTTTACATTTTTGTAAAGCAAACTCATTTTGCATTCTTCTAATATTTGCAATATTGTTCTTAGGTGAGAAGTTTTCATAATAGAAATTAAAATGTTGAATAGAACCTGTTACATTACCTCTGATCAGGGGTTTTATTTGAGGCATGCACGCGAGTAAAAATGATGATGATTTTTATGCGTTCACGTGAGTGAATCGGATTAATGTTAGTTCCACATCTGTCAGGCACCTGTAGAGTTAATGCGTTCCAGTAAAACATATACAAATAAAATGGAGCGGCTGCTTTTTAACATGAATGACGCTAAATGAAAGTCAAACCGGTGAGCCAAAATAGTGCCCTTCTGAATCAAATCAGCAGGATGCCCTTCTGGATCTTTCACTTACTTTGAAGACATACGACATGAAGACAGACTACCTTTACATTGACATCAGTAGTTATTTGCCTTAATCTGAATAGGACAATAATATAATTACGGTGTTACGTAAAGTGCTTTTTGAACGTCTATTCACGTTTCCTGCAGAGTCTCATGACATTTCGGGTGTTTCATCTTTAATTTTTCGATTTTAACTGCAGTTCGGCACTTTCACTCATGAACATTTCCCCATGACAAACTGGGTTATTAGACGCGAATATTAGTAAGGAATGGTGGAAGATGTTTTAATGGGATTTGATAGCGCACGTGAAATAGAAAGAAAAAAACTTCCGCATTTCGTGATCAGTGTTGCCAGATGTAGCTGACTGATTCCAGCCCAAAAGCTATCCAAAACCCGCCGAAATGCAAATTCAAAACCGCCCAATCTGGCAACAAGGTTGTTCGTGATGGGTGTGTGTGTGTGCGGTCCTTTACTGACAGCCTTGTGTGTGGATCTTGTCGCAAAATGCAGAGAAAAGTCCTACATGACATATCTTGATTGCGGTGTTTACTTCAATAATGCCACTAATATATGCATACTCCACAAGTCTTAACTCCATTTCTAGTTCAGTTATGACTGTAGTCGGATTAAGATCATCAAAAATCGCTTTTTACATGGTGACTCAATCAGAGTATTGTCTTAATCGTAATAAAATCATATTAAAGTATTGTTGCCCATGTAAACATACTCAATGTTCGACTCAATCACACTGTCAGGACTCTGTGAACTTGGATTTGCGAAGCAGCATTTTCTGTACGTTCATCAAAAGCAAGTAGACTATGGCTCACACTTATTGACAGTGGAAGATGATTTACAGTTAAAAATAGTCGAGTCAGTAATCCAACCACAGAAAAAGGCTCAGCCTTCACACTGAATCAGGTAAGCTGTATATTTATGTTTCAACATAATTAATGCTACACAATTTTAACGCAGCCAGTAATATGTGAATGATGTTTGCACATGGGGAATGGAGGGGAGGGGGGAAGTGAAAATGGACAGTCTTGGGGGGGCGTGTGTCCTAAAAGTTTGAAAACCCCTGCATTACCTTGGTTTTACATAAACTATTATGAAGTTTTTCTTTTCTTGTATACCTGATATTTTTCTGTGCAGACTGTGAAATACAAAGGGTAAGCAAAATGCATATTATATACATATACTGTATATTACAGACAGTAATGCTGTCTATGTTCAAGCTCTTTTTATGTTTATTACAGAAACAGAAATTGAATTTGTTGACACTTTGATAAATAAACATTATTTAATAAACATAATTATATTGTTTTATTTATTTTTCCCTGTCAGTCAATAATGTTTAGCATTATAGGCCCTCTGTTTTCCTGCAGAAATTGCTACCAACGCATAGTGTGGCATTTAATAGACTTGAAGGCTGTTTTCAAGGGGAAGTATTCCAAGTATTCCAAGTATTTAAAATACAGTACCAGGATTAAGCAAAGTAACGGAATACGTTACAAAATACATTTTAAAGCAGGTATTCTGTATTCTGTAACTAAATACATTTACAAAGTATTCTCCCCAACAGTGTATATATATTAAGGGTGTAACGATACGCGTATTCGTATTGAACCGTTCAGTACGAGACATTCGGTTCGGTACGCATTACAAACTGAACGATTCAGACAAATTTCTAAAAAGATAAAAGAGAATAAGTGTACAGAATATAATGTTTTCAATGCAGCAACGCTCAACAACGCATCCCAAATGACATCACCCTGGACGTGACAGGCAACATGCTGCCTTCCCCGCCCACCTCCAAACACTACTCCAGTCAGGGGCACGCTGCACTAGCTCCCAAAATGGCTAGTAACATTAATATAATCCTCCTATAACCAACAGCTGGTCTGGCGTTTGGGAGCACTTTGGTTTCCCTGTAAGTTTTGAGGGTGATGGCAAGAGAGTAGTGGATAAAAAAAACAATGACATCTGCTATCACAGTGGTAATATTTGAACATGCCAACTCATTTACACTAGCTATGTTTTCATCCAAAAATGCGAATGAACTTTATGCGCAAAACTGGATTATCGCATAAAAGACGTGCGAATAAAGCCGCGTTACCATCCAACGAGTCAAAGCGAACAAAACCGTTCACTTCCTGATTAACTGGCGCCAAATATCAACAGTAAAAACTGAATTTGCTGCAGTAGGAGAAGCTGCGTCAATCTTTTCTTCATCTACTAAATGACTTGCGCCTCAGAAGACAATCCTGACACGCAGTGAACACGCGGTGGCGTTTGAAGGTGTCAGACGCGGAGCACAGACGCTCTTGATTCTGGATGTCATTAGTAATATAATAACACTAATACTTAAATGGTAAGGCGTTTTAAATGACAAAAACAACATTTCAGATGGTTTATAATGTGCAGCCTGCTGGTTTGTCCATTTACACACATTTTATCATCACATGATCTCTTATAACAAAATCACATGACCTTTTTTTTAATGCGCACACAGGAAATTGTGCAGTAAAAGTGTTTCCATTGTAGTTTATGCGCATCTTTTCTTATCGAATAAAAAGTTTATCCTACACAGTTATGCACATGTGTTTTTTATGCGCATTTTCAAAATTTATGCGCATCATGGCGTTTCCATCAACTGTTTTTTTATGCGCATCTCCAAAATGTGCATAAAAATAGGTGGATGGAAACATAGCTACTGACATCACGGAATCACTACCTGGAATTAGACAAAAACTAGACACGCGCACTACATGCAGTTACATAGTTATCCCCGCAGCATTCAGACAGGCAATTTCTACAGATTCGAACAGGGCAAATCAAATCACAGTGCCGATCGGTACATTTATAGCTGTGGATATGAGACATTAATCGGTAGTGGAAATTTTGGGTTTTAAGAAAATGTTAAATGTAATAGAGCCCCATTACATTATTCCTTCATAAGCCGATTTCAGTCAGATAATAATTCCTGCTTTCAGATCCACTGAAATGGCAGATGACAGTCAAATCAAGCAGATCTGTGCTGTCTGAAGAAAAGGTGGACACTTTCTGAAAATAAAAAATTACTTAAAAATTTATTGAAACTGAGTTCAATATAAAAAATAAATTGTTCATTTCTTTTTATTTGTTTAACTACTAAAATATTAAATTTATTTTTATAAGCAGCTTTTTGGTTTTGAGTATAAAGAAGGATTTGTTTTATTTGCTGCTAAGCAGAAACCCCAGAAGTATAGCTTTATATCACTGTTCAAAGTTATAAAAAAAAAAAAAAAAAAAAAAAAAAAAGAAGAGAGATCATGCTTTTATGATGTTAGTTTTAACACATTAAAACGATTTCAATCAGAGAAATCCTCCGGCTTTTTCTTTTTTTGCTGTATAGAAAACATACCGAACCGTGTGACACCACTGTGTCGTATCAAACCGAACCGTGAGTTTTGTGAACCGTTACACCCATAATATATATATATATATATATATATATATATATATATATATATATATATATATATATATATATATATATATATATATATATATATATATATATATATAAGATCCATACACACGCGTCTGACACAGCACATTACTGTAGCGTGAAATCTTGTGACCTGGATTTACTATAGTACTTGTCAAAGCCTGTGAGATTGAAGACTAGGAAGTGTCACTGATGCCACTATCAATAACTGAAACTCTCAGTTAGAACCCTCTTAACACAGGGTGACATTATAACCCAATAACACTACAAAAATAAATAAATAAATAAAATCCTAAAAAACAACAACACACACCCAACAAAAACACAATCTTTGCAACTGTGTACACAACAGTCAAGTCACAGGGAATAAATTCTTAAAGGAAAAAATAATTCTCACATGCAAGAAATCAGTTTTATTACTATTTTTAATTTCACCTCAGTGCCAACTGCAGGTCAACACAGTGTATAAATAATTAGGGTAAAGTTGGTTTTATATTTGGACATTCAGACTTTCTTCTTTATAACATAATTTCAGAAAAGAATTGCTTCCTAATTCTAAGAAGTGAAATTAGCAGCCGATGACTATCACAGTACAACATTGCTCACAGTCAATTAACAGTGCTAATATTGTTTTGAAGCCATATTTACATATGATTTAAGACCAACTATTCCAAGTAGCGTGGTAAACAATATAGGGAGTGAAAACAAATGTCTCTAAAAAGCAATACAATAGTTGAAATACATTGGGATAAGGTAAGATTGGTTTTATATTGCAAACTCTAAGTAGGAAAATCATATTAACAGTCAATGACTATGAAAGTACAACATTCACAGTCAATTAAATTAAATAGTGCTAATGTTGTGTTGAAGTTGAGACTGTCACAAGTTGTCACTGTTCAAGAATGAATTAATGTGCCAATGTAAAACCAATTTTACCTCGAAAGATTGTAGCTAGAGTAGCTAATTAGCAAAAACAAATGCCTCCGAAATGCAATTAGTTGGTTTTAAATTTACACATTCGGTGTTTCTCATTAATAATATAATATCAGAAAAGCTTTATTTAAGTAGGGATATCATATTAACTTCACAGTCATTTAAATAGTGTTAATGTTGTGGTGAATTACGTCCTAAAAGCAATACAATAGTTGGAATACATTAGGATGAGGTAAAGTTGGCTATATTCACACATTCGTTTTTATTTTTTTAATAATATAATTTCAGAAAAGCATTATTTGCAAATTCTAAGCAGGGAAATGATATTAGCAGCCAATGACTATCAAAGCACAACATTGTTCACTGTCAATTAAATGGTGCTAATGTTGAGGTGAAGTCATACTTAAGTTACATGCGATTTCAATTACTGTGCCAAAGTAAAACCAACTTCACCTCAATAGACTGTAGCCTGAGTAGAGTAGCTACTTAGCAAAAACAAATGTCTCCAAAAAGCTATACAATAATTCGTATACATCGAGATGAAGTAAAGTTGGTTTTACATTCACACAGTCGATCTTTCTCATTATTAATACAATATCAGAAGCATTATTTAGGTAATAAAATCATATTATGATCACAGTCAATTAAATAGTGCTAATGTTGTGGTGAACTACGTCCTAAAAGCAACACAAAAATTGGAATACATTGGGATGAGGTAAAGATGGTTTTATATTCGGTCTTTCTCATTAATAATAGAAATTCAGAAAGCATTATTTGCAAATTCTAAGTAGGGAAATCATATTAGCAGCCAATGACTATCAAAGCACAACATTCACAGTCAATTAAATAGTGCTAATGTTGTGTTGAAGTGAAGAGACCATGTCACAAGTTGGGACTGTTCAAAAATGAATTAATGTGCCAATGTAAAACCAACTTTACCTCAAACGATTGTAGCTAAAATAGCTAATTAGCAAAAACAAATGTCTCCAAAAAGCAATACAATAACTGCAATACATTGAGATGAGGTAAAGTTGGTTTTATGTTGCAAATTCTACGTAGGGAAATCACATTAGCAGCCAATGACTATCAAAGTACAACATTCACAGTCAATTAAATAGTGCTAATGCTGTTCAAAAATGAATTAATGTGCCAATGTAAAACCACCTTTACCTCAATACTGTAGCTATAGTAGAGCTTTTACTTAGCAAAAACAAATGTCTCCAAAAAGCGATAAAATAATTGGAATACATAGTCAAAGTTGGCTTTATATTCACACATTCGAACTTGCTCATTAATAATATAATTTTCTGCATTATTTGCTAATTCTAGGTAGGGAAATCATATTAGCAGCCAATGACTATCAAAGTACAACATTGTTCACAGTCAATTAAATAGTGCTAATGTTGTGGTGAACTACGTCCTAAAAGCAATACAAAAATTGGAATACATTGGGATGAGGTAAAGTTGGTTTTATATTCGGTCTTTCTCATTAATAATACAATTCTAAGTAGGGAAATCATATTAAAAGACATTGACTATCAAAGCACAACATTCACAGTCAATTAAATAGTGCTAATGTTGTGTTGAAGTGAAGAGACCGTGTCACAAGTTGAGACTGTTCAAAAAAGAATTAATGTGCCAATGTAAAACCAACTTTACCTCAAAAAATTGTAGCTAAAGCAGCTACTTAGCAAAAACAAATGTCTCCAAAAAGCAATACAATAACTGGAATAGATTGAGATGAGGTAAAGTTGGTTTTATATTGCAAATTCTAAGTAGGGAAATCATATTAGCAGCCAATGACTATCAAAATACAACATTCACAGTCAATTAAATAGTGCTAATGCTGTTTTGAAGTTGAGACTGTTCAAAAATGAATTAATGTGCCAATGTAAAACCACCTTTACCTCAATATTGTAGCTATAGTAGAGCTTTTACTTAGCAAAAACAAATGTCTCCAAAAAGCGATAAAATAATTGGAATACATAGTCAAAGTTGGCTTTATATTCACACATTCGAACTTGCTCATTAATAATATAATTTTCTGCATTATTTGCTAATTCTAGGTAGGGAAATCATATTAGCAGCCAATGACTATCAAAGCATCACATTGTTCACAGTCAATTAAATAGTGCTAATGTTGTGGTAAATTACGTCCTAAAAGCAATACAAAAATTGGAATACATTGAGATGAGGTAAAGTTGGTTTTATGTTGCAAATTCTACGTAGGGAAATCATATTAGCAGCCAATGACTATCAAAGTACAACATTCACAGTCAATTAAATAGTGCTAATGCTGTTCAAAAATGAATTAATGTGCCAATGTAAAACCACCTTTACCTCAATACTGTAGCTATAGTAGAGCTTTTACTTAGCAAAAACAAATGTCTCCAAAAAAGCGATAAAATAATTGGAATACATAGTAAAGTTGGCTTTATATTCACACATTCGAACTTTCTCATTAATAATATAAGTTTCTGCATTATTTGCTAATTCTAGGTAGGGAAATCATATTAGCAGCCAATACTATCAAAGCATCACATTGTTCACAGTCAATTAAATAGTGCTAATGTTGTGGTGAACTACGTCCTAAAAGCAATACAAAAATTGGAATACATTGGGATGAGGTAAAGTTGGTTTTATATTCGGTCTTTCTCATTAATAATACAATTCTAAGTAGGGAAATCATATTAAAAGACAATGACTATCAAAGTACAACATTCACAGTCAATTAAATAGTGCTAATGTTGTGTTGAAGTGAAGAGACCATGTCACAAGTTGAGACTGTTCAAAAATGAATTAATGTGCCAATGTAAAACCAACTTTACCTCAAACGATTGTAGCTAAAATAGCTAATTAGCAAAAACAAATGTCTCCAAAAAGCAATACAATAACTGGAATAGATTGAGATGAGGTAAAGTTGGTTTTATGTTGCAAATTCTACGTAGGGAAATCATATTAGCAGCCAATGACTATCAAAATACAACATTCACAGTCAATTAAATGGTGCTAATGCTGTTTTGAAGTTGAGACTGTTTAAAAATGAATTAATGTGCCAATGTAAAACCACCTTTACCTCAATACTGTAGCTATAGTAGAGCTTTTACTTAGCAAAAACAAATGTCTCCAAAAAAGCGATAAAATAATTGGAATACATAGTCAAAGTTGGCTTTCTATTCACACATTCGAACTTTCTCATTAATAATATAATTTTCTGCATTATTTGCGAATTCTAGGTAGGGAAATCATATTAGCAGCCAATGACTATCAAAGCATCACATTGTTCACAGTCAATTAAATAGTGCTAATGTTGTGTTGAAGTTGAGACCGTGTCACAAGTTGTCACTGTTCAAAAATGAATTAATGTGCCAATGTAAAACCAACTTCACCTCAAAAATTGTAGCTATAGTAAAGTAGCTACTTAGCAAAAACAAATGCCTCCAAAACAAAGCGATAAAATAATTGGAATAAACGCGATCGACTTACCAGCAGGCAGTCTGTGTTGACCTCTGATTTGGGATCCTTCAGCATAGCATCGATCTTCTCGAAACGAGCTGTCAAACTTTCTCCAGCAGACATCTCCATAACTGATCGGATGGGGGGGTTTTGATTCAGTCGAGTGCAAAGAGATGCGAGTTTACTGGCTAGATTAGCAAATGAACTCGCTAACTTCCTCTGCCCTCACAAAAGCAATAAGCAGCAGTTTGATCAAAGCAGCGTTTTGTGCCTTACTGCCTCATTTTCGCTCTCGCTGAAACGTACACAACACCGAGAGAGGACGAAAAGCCACATTTTCGATACAAAACAACAACAACGACGAGACAAGGTGTCGGATTAGTCCATGACAACTTGGCAACACACAAAAAGCGGCAGCAACAGATTAACGTATACTGCGCTAAGCTAATTTAGCTTCGGGAGATATGAGGGGCTCGTTTAAAACACGCAAACTGATCACATCCCCGCAACAAAAAACTGAACACATAAAAATAAACGGTGCAGAGTTTAGCATGCGGCCATAAGAAATGAAGTTTCTCCAGGCCTCTGTCCATAAATGCTCGCCAGGCCGAGCGAGTCTGACAGCTGCAAAGTGAGAAGTGGCGAGAGAGAGAGGAAAAAACTTCGCCTTACAAAAATTTCGATCAGTTAAAACAAGATCCTGGTTAAAACGATCCTTTACGAGTCCTTCGGCGATAAACCTCTTCTAGTCCGCGCGCCGGTTTGTACTCTCCCAACATGTATGTAATCCACGATGCCGTAACTAAACGGATACATCAAGCTTTCAATCGATGCTGTTATTCAAAAAGGAGAAAAAAATATAGAGGGTGCCCGATTTTCTCCCACTGCCTGACCAACATGTCCGCCTTCCTGTTGAAACACCCCGGAGAGTCAGTCAACTTCGAAACTTCTCCGACTGCGCATGTGCAGACGCTCGCTCGCTCACTTGCTCGCTCCCGCTTCGGTTTAATGGCGGGTCTCAGAAACCAACGTGTTTCTGCAGTATGTGTTCGCATGCAGAACCGCAGAGCAAGCATTTTCAGAGCTGTATAGCGCCACGCCAGTACATTTCTGCAATATTTTGCGACTGTACTGTACGGTCAGACATACACTCAGTGCATACACTGCACAGTACTTGCTGCCTAAATGTTTTTAGTTGAATTAAATGAACTTTTATAGTCATCTCAACTTACATCAGTCAAACTGACTAAAATATTAAGATAAACTTTGTTGAAACCTGATTAAATTAGTTAAAGTAACATTAAAACAATTTACAGAGTATTAAGATGCATACGGTATGAAGTAAGCACACTGTAATATTGAGGTAAAGTTGGTTTTATATTCGCACATTCGTTCAGTGACAACTTGTGACACTGTCCCTATATTGTTTACCACGCTACTATGAATATTCGGTCTGAGATTGCATGTAAGCAGGGGCGGATTTAGTGATTTTGGGGCCCTAAACAATTCCAGCCAAGGGGCCCAAAAGTTTTAAAATGCACCTTTTGTACTTTAATTTATTATTATTATTATTTTGTTGTTTAGGGGCGACGCAGTGGCGCGGTATTGATGTCGCCTCACAGCAAGAAAGTCGCTGGTTCGAGCCTCAGCTGGGTCAATTGGCATTTCTGTGTGGAGTTTGCATGTTCTTCCTTCATTCGCGTGGGTTTCTTCCGGGTGCTCCGGTTTCCCCCACAGTCCAAAGATATGCGGTACAGGTGAATTGGGTAGGCTAAATTGTCCGTAGTGTATGAGTGTGTATGGATGTTTCCCAGTGATGGGTTGCAGCTGGAAGGGCATCCGCTGCGTAAAACATGTGCTGGATAAGTTGGCGGTTCATTCTGCTGTGGCAACCCCGGATTAATAAAGGGACTAGGTCGAAAAGAAAATGAATGAATTAATGAATTTTGCTGTTTTTTTTTTTTTTTCTTATATTATTCAATCTCATTTTCTACATTTTATCTTAATGCAAAATAATAATGTAAAGCACCTTCTAAAACTTTTGAAACGATTTGGTTTTCCTAAGATAAATTCACAACTAAACATAATAAGTGAACTATTTTGTTTTTTAACTAAATCTTTACTGATTTGTCTGCTGGACTGGTCCATGATTGAAGGTGGGGGACACATTTGTGCAGATGTAATAATTTTTTAAGACCCTCACCGGACAGAATATGATATAAAACAATGTTATATATATAATTTATAGTATCATTTATACTCATATAGGTATTTATTTGGTGGCCCTCAGATTTTTAGATTTTAAATCTGCCCCTGCATGTAAGTACGACTTCAAAACAACATTGGCACTATTTAATGGACTGTGAACAATGTTGTACTTTAATAGTAAGTGGCTGCTAATATGATTTCAATATTTAGAAATTGCAAAGAATACTTTTCTGAATTTTCATTATTGAGGAGAAAGTCAGAGTGTGTAATTATAAAACCAACTTTAACTTGCAATGTAAAAAGAAAAGCTATATTGTTTTAATGTTCAGTAGTTGACATTCAAAATGAATCAAAAATGTTTCTCAAAATTGTCCTAGGACAAGAATAGGTGTTCTTCAAATTAAGGACAACTTTGATAAAATGTGATGATCCACTTCAAATGTTGACTACTGTATAATGAAGTACTGTAAGCACACTGCCCAGGTAGCAAAGAATTCTGGCCCAGATTTGGCATAAAGCTGGGAGAGGGGTCTGAATGCAGACCTGGTGCAGTGCAATCGGAGCTGCATCCAATGCTTTTTAATGGGCTCACCTAACCCCACCCCTAACCCTACCCCTCACAGTGACGTCACTCGCTCCATTTGAGTGTATTGTGTCTGACATTGCATCGCTGAGTGATGCAATCTCAGCTTGCATCATAAAGGCTGCATCCAGATACTATTGGAAACTGGCACAGCAGGCATTCATCCGGCACTGGCATATGACCCGGGTTTGACAGAGGTGGCACCGTCTTTAAAGCGGCACACAAGACTTGGGCTAGATATCAATTGTAGTATTTGGCCCAGATGTTTAAAAAAGTATATGTGGGCCACGTAAGTTTGGCCTATCTTGACCCACTTTTAAAATACATTTAAATTATTTTTGAGTAAAGAAATAAAAATCTTCTAAAATTGCGGCCATAAAGCGAAATGCTTCATGAGTTTATCTAATTCATTTGAGTCTTGACACACCAACATATCTGGCCCAGTTCAGGTTCAGTTATGGGTTATTAACTTGGCTTAGACTTGGCCCAGATATGGTCCATGTTTGGCCCTTGTATGGAAGCCAGGCTTGGTCCAATCATGTACAGTAATGCACTGCGGCATGTGGGCCAAGCAAAAGCTGATTGTGTGGGCCAGATCTGGGCCAGAGAAATTTTGCTATGTGGGACAGCAAAAAAACTTAATGATAACTGCACACTATAAATCATTTATTAAGCATTAGCAAATCCTTAATTCATCATTTGTCAATAGTTAATTCATCATTTTCTCAGATAATTCTCAATGTGATTCATGGAATGACTAAAAATGCTATATTTTGTTTGCTAGGTTAAGTATCTTCAAATCCCAGGTAGAAAATAATTCTGGCCCAGATTTGGCATAAAGCTGGCACAGCAGGCATTCGTCTGGCACTGGCATACAGCATGTGGGCCAAACATGGCCCGGGTTTGGCAAAGGTGGCACCATCTTTAAAGTGGCACACAAGACTTGGGCCAAATATCAAATGTAGTATTTGTCCCAGATGTTTAAAAACTTATATGTGGGACACATAAGTTTGGCCTATCTTGACCCACTTTTAAAATACATTTAAATTATTTTTGAGTAAACACAAAAATCCTCTAAAAGTGCGGCCATAAAGCGAAATGCTTCATGAGTTTATCTAATTCATTGCAGTCGTGATACACCAACATATCTGGCCCAGTTCAGGCCCAGTTATGGGTTATCAACTTGGCCTAGATATGGGCCATATTTGGCCCTTGTATGGAAGCCAGACTTGGTCCAATCATGTACCGTAATTCACTGCGGCCTGTGGGCCAAGCAAAAGCTGATTGTGTGGGCCAGATCTGGGCCAGAGAAATTTTGCTATGTGGTTGTAAAACATGGTGGGTTCCGCACAATTTCTTCATGTTGTCCCAACACAAATCAAATAAGTTAACTTAATAATTTTTACAAATTGAAGTGGATTGAACATAAAACAATTAAGTTGTCCCCTAAAAGAACTTAAAAAATAGTTTTGTTTCAACATATTTTAAATACGTAGCTTGAACAAGCAGCAAAAGTCACACGCAGGCTTTAAAGCAGAGGTGCCCAAACGTTTTCGTTTGAAGAGCCAAAAAACCAACTTGATGGAGGGCTGTGGGCCAGAGGTAAATATACCACTGTATTACATTAAAGTAGTTTCCTATTTATTTTCAAAATATAAAGAAACTATAAAGTTTCTAAAGAAAACTTAAAGAAATATAAAGTTAGTGTGTTGAAGCAGGGTTGGAACTAAACTGTGCAGGGCTGCGGCCCTCCAGGAATTGACTTTGACATCCCTGGACTAAGCCGAAAAGAAAATTAATGAATGATATTCTGACATTGTTTGAGAATCTGTTTCCCAATTTCACACCACATACAGACAGACACAAACTTTTCAAAGTTGTCCTTGTTTTTAACCTCCTAAAATGTTGTTCTTCTCTCAGATTATATCCCCCTTGTCTTTCTTCAAAAAAACTTTTGTATGCATTTGAGAAGTAATTTATTCCTAACTCTAAACATAAATGGTGCTGTTTTACATTTAACCAAATCATTGAACTTAAGTATCTTCAATTTAAAAAATAAAGGCTTTGTATGCTGCAAATACCCCACATTTTCTATCAGTCTAATTACTTTCTTCTGCATTGTACATAAGGATCGTAAGTTAGATTTATATGTATTCCCCCAAATGTCAACACAATAACTCATATATGGCAACATAAGTGTGTTATATAATACATATACTGTACAAAAAATCCGTAATTTTACAGTTTATTTCTGGCAGCTGGGGTGCCGGAAATAAACTGTAAAATAACGGCTGTTAAATTACAGAAATTTACCATAAAATAAGGAACATTAAGTTACAGAAATTTCCATAAATTTAAATTTCTGGTAAATTTCTGTAATTCAGCCTCTGTTATTTTACAGTAAATTTCTGTAATTTAATGGTCGTTATTTTACGTTTTATTTCTGGCACCCCAGCTGCCGGAGATAAACTGTAAAATTAGGGATTTTTTGTACAGTATATGTATTATATAACACACTTATGTTGCCATATATGAGATTTATTATCCAGGATAAATCTTGCTTTATACATTATTGCTACCAACATCCACTTCAAATGTTGACTGCTTATTTGAGAGAATAAATTAAATTAATTTGTATTCAGTGTCATTCATACTTGCTAATTTGAATGTGTTTATACTCATTACATTTATTTACATCAACATACCAAAATAGTCTCAGAAACTTCTAGTTCACGCAGGCTTTAAAGCAGAGGTGCCCAAACGTTTTCGTTTGAAGAGCCAAAAAAACAACTTGATGGAGGGCTGTGGGCCAGAGGTAAATATACCACTGTATTACATTAAAGTAGTTTCCTATTTATTTTCAAAATATAAAGAAACTAGAAAACTTTTCTTTATGAACTAATTCAGTATACTAAAAAAAAATGTATATATATATATAGGCGTCACGGTGGCACAGTGGGTAGCACTGTCGCCTCACAGCAAGAAGGTCAATGGTTCAAGCTGGGCTTGATAGCTCAATGGGTCAGTTGGCCTTTCTGTATGGAGTTTGCATGTTCGCCCCGTGTTGGCGTGGGTTTCCTCCGGGTGCTCCGGTTTCCTCCACAGACCAAACACATGCGCTATAGGGGAATTGAATAAGCTAAATTGGCCGTAGGAAGCCTGGTTTAGTATTAAGCCTGGTTTAGTGAGTGTGTGCAAGAGTGTATGTTTGTTTCCCAGTGTTGGGTTGTGGCTGGAAGGGCATCCGCTGCATAAAACATGTGCTGGATAAGTTGGCGGTTCATTTCTGTAATATAGTGTAGACGCTTCAACGGGGTGAAGATCCGTATGCAGGTCTTTATTAGCAGGGTCAGGTAAGCAATGGTCAAACAGGAACAATCAGATGTATAAGGGCAATCCAGAGTCGTAGTCGATATAACAGGCAGAAGGTCACAAGGCAGGCGGCGTACAAGGAATGACAAAACAAAACAAAGCAAAGGTCTAAACACGGGAAAACAAGGCAAGGAGAAACGCGTTGTAATGTTCACTATAACAGGATACAAGACTCAGCAAAACTTGTGTGTCAGTGAGGTGTACTTATAGTCCATGTAATCAGTGGATGAGTGGCTTCAGCTGTGAGTGTAATCAAAGGGTGATCTGGAACATGTGTGCGCGGAGTGTATGTATGGAAATGTAGTCCATGAACTGGCGGATTTGTAGTCCATATGAATGTGTGTGTGTGATTACCAGCGATCTCTGGCTGACGATCGCTGGTGATCGTGACAATTACGCTGTGGCGACCCCTGATGAATGGGGGGACTAAGCCGAAGGAAAATAAATGAATGAATTTTTATGCTTGCCTGCTGCTCCTAACGGCGCTTGCATTACGCTTAAACAACTAAATGAATGCTGAAGTTTACTTAACTAATTATATTTAAATTAAATTACATTATTGATGCTGTAAAACAGGGGTGTCCAAACTCGGTCCTGGAGGGCCGGTGTCCTGGAGAGTTTATCTCCAACTTGCTTCAATACACCTGCCAGGAAGCTTCTAGTATATCTAATAAGAGCTTGATTAGCTGGTTCAGGTGTGTTTGATTATGGTTGGAGCTAAACTCTCCAGGACACCGGCCCTCCAGGACTGAGTTTGGACACCCCTGCTGTAAAAGAAAGCATATGAAATTGAAAATAGGCACATTAACCTTTCACCGAAGGTTTATGTGTGGCTGAAAAATACTTGCAAAGAAAAAAGTTGTTTCAATGTTACAATTAAGAAGGGTTCCGTTGTCAGCAGGAGATGAGTGTGTCAAAGTGATAAAAGCTGAGAGAAATGCTGACTAGAGGGAAGGAGACGGGTCTGACTACATGTGCAAGTCTGCATCCAGATATTATTGGAGGGAACAGCTGTCCAGCTGCTGTGAGCTCAGGTCATTGAGAAATTATACTTTCATTATGAAATTAAAACCATTAAAACCTTGGAAAATCACTGAGTCATATTATTAGATATTTTAAGTCAATGTCAAGTCTTTATTTAGTCTACTAAGTCCTCTCTTGCTGTATACACCTGAAGGTCAGTGGCACATCAGTAGAAAGTAATCACGTTTTGTAACATTAAAGTGAATGGCAAAATTTATACTAATGAAAACAGCAGGTGGCCTAAAACAGATGCTTGTTGCACACAAGATATTGGTAAATGTTTCCTCAATTATGCAGACAAAGTGACAGGTGGGATACAAATCATCTTAATGCCTGACCCTCAATACCAGTGTAATTTTGTTATTAATTATGTATTTATGTTATTTGTCATATGCATTATATAAAATCGGCAGCAAAAATGCAGCTTCAGTCAGATTTTTATGGGTCTTATGCATTTTTATGGTTCTTATTTTTGAAAGTAAGCACTTTAAATGAGTTAAACCTATGTTAAACCATTCATTTGGATACTTCTGACAGTATCCCTTATGGAGTACACTACAGGCTAATTTAGACCAAAGCAATCATTTGGTTTAGGCCAGGATTCAGTGCATCAAAATGTATATTAATAAAAACAGCAAGTGCCCTAAAACAGATCCTTGTTGCTCTCATATTTGACAAGGTATTTGTAAGATTAAATTTCCTCAATTGCGCATACAAAATGTAGTGAAAGGTGGGATACAAATCATCGGTAACACTTTACAATACCAGTACATGAACAATGATGTATTAATGTGTAAACTAAACATTACTTTATTATGAATTAATGATGAGTTAAGGTATGCACTAATCATGAACTAACTTGAACTACAACATGAGTCACATGAGTTCATGTGTGAATTACGGCTAACTTAATTACTTGTTAGTACATGTTGTTAATTAATGTATTAATTAACATTTAACTTTAAGCTAAATGTAACCAACATGAACTCATGAGCTGTTCATGTATGATTATGTCATGACTTTACTTGGAGGGGCACATCATCATTAACTCATGCTTAACTACTCATGAACTCCTGTTCATGCTGATGTTGACAGAATACTTTTCTGTTGTTATTCAGTGTAAACTGGCTAGTTGGACGTGCATAAGGAGTTCATGAGTAGTTAAGAATGGGTTAATGATGATGTGCCCCTTCAAGTACAGTCACAACATAATTATATATTAACATATCATGAGTTCATGATGGTTAAATTAAGCATAAACTAATGTGGTAATTAATACATTAATTAACAAACAATCATGTACTAACAAGTAATTAAGTTAGCCGTTATTCACACATGAACTCATGTGACTCATGTTGTAGTTCAAGTTAGTTCATGATTAGTGCATACATGAACTCATCATTAATTCATAATAAAGTAATGTTTAGTTTACATATTAATACATCATTATTCATGTACTGTTATTATAAAGTGTTACCAAATCATCTTAATGTCTGACCCTCAATACCAGTGTAACGTTATTAATCATGTATTTATGTTATGATTTGTCATATGTATTAACAAAATCAAGTAAAATATGCAGCAAAAATGCAGCTTCAGTCAGATTTGTATGGGTTTTATGGGTCTTATATTTGAAAGTAAGCACTTTAAATGAGTTAAACTTATGTTAAATCATTCATTTGGAAACTTCTGACAGTATCCTCATGGAGTAGATTCATTTAGACCAAAGCAATCATTTGGTTTAAGCCAGGTTTCAGTGCATCAAATGTATATTAATAAAAACCAGCAGGTGCCCTAAAACAGATCCTTGTTGCACTATATTTGACAAGGTATTTGTAAGATTACACATTTCCTCAATTATGCGTAGTTAAAAGTGGGATACGAATCATCTTATTGCCTTAATGCCTTCAGTTAAGGTTTATGGTTCTTATATTTGAAAGTATAACCACTGAAAACTGAAAACACTGAAAACGAGTTAAGCTTATGTTAGACCATTGATTTGGAAACTTCTAACAGTATCCTTAGACTCATTTAGACCAAAGCAATCATTTGGTTTAAGCAGAATTCAGTCCAACAGAGTGCATCAAAACAGGAGATCTAAAGCTTGACATTTTCTGTTATCATATGTTTTCATAATGTTGTTTTAATAGTATTTTATAGATTCTACAATAAACTTATTTGCTCTCTTCAGGCACAGCCTTTGTGGTAGTTTGTAGTGGCTTAAACATTAACCATAACTTGCTATACATTATACATATACATTATACATATACATTATACATATACATTATACATTGCATACACATTTCACAACATTTTAGAAATAAGTGATATCTATACATACATATACATATATATATATATATAAAGCTTATATTAGCTTTTCCGTTTCTAATGTTATACAGTGCCATATTGTTTAATTGATATCTTTTATAAAAATGTTCACAGTTTGGCTTAGCTTTAGCCCATCATTTTATTTATATAATATTTTCCAAGTAAAATTATTTGAATAAGAAAGTGCATTGTACTTTTTGAATCGGAAATATCATGCTGGAAATGTTTTGTCCGACATGTGATGTCAGATTTTGGTTATTGACGGTCTCCATCTAGTGGAAAAGCAGTGTATTAACCGTGGTGTTTAGGTGTTTGATATATATGAAAATAATTTAAATATTGTTCTTTGTTACACGCAAAGTCATCAGGATGTATTTAATATTCGTGAATAATACCTTGACCTCATTAATATTCATCACCCAACGCTTAGTCACAGGAGTTTCGCACAAGGTAAATTGTGTGGTCTGATATAATGATGTGAATGATTACAATGTAGAAAAGGATAACACTTATATTATTCAGCTAATGGTTATAATGAGAAAATGTCATATACACTAAATGAAGTGGTCGGGTGGTAAATATATATATGTTTTTTAATTTTATTACCGAATTCAAACAGCACTGCAATATAATTGTAAATCAAAAATAATTCTCAGGACCTCTAATATTATCTGTATATTCAAAGTTAACAAGTAAACTGTACCATCATAATATTTTTTGACTTAATTTTAAATTTTTTGTATTCCCCTGGCTGTTTGTTTATTTATTTGTTTATTTTTCTCTACTTGTAATAATATGTACTGTTGGCATATTGTGTGAATTGTCTAGGTGTTTGATATTTTAAAATAATTTAAATATGGCTCCTTGTTAACTACACAAAGTCATCACCATATAATTAATATTCGTGAATAATACCTTGACCTCATTAATATTCATTACCCAACGCTTAGGAGTTTCGCACAAGGTAAATTAGGTGGTCTGATATAATGATGTGAATGATTACAATGTAGAAAAGGATAACACTTATATTATTCAGCTAATGGTTATAATGAGAAAATGTCATATACACTAAATGAAGTGCTCGGGCGGTAAATATGTGTTTCATTTTATTACAGAATTCAAACAGTACTGCAATATAAATGTAACCTAAATTAAAATAATTCTCAGGACCTCTAATATTATCTGTATATTCAAAGTTAACAAGTAAACTGTATACCATCATAATATTTTTTGTCTTAATTCTAATTTAGTTGTATTCCTCTGGCTGTTTATTTATTTATTTATTTATATATTTGTTTTTTTTTCATTACTGGTGGCATATTGTGTGAATTGTCTAGGTGTTTGATATTTTAAAATAATTTAAATATTGCTCTTTGTTAACTACACAAAGTCATCTCTGTGTAATTAATATTCATGATTAAAACCTTGACCTGATTAATATTCATCAACCTTTCGTCACAGGAGTTTCACACAAGGTAAGTTGGGTGATCTGATAAACAGTGCATATGGAAAGTATTGATAGCGCTTCACTTTTTCCACATTTTTTTATGTTACAGCCTTATTCCAAAATGGATTAAATTCATTATTTCCTCAACATTCTACACACAATCCCCCATAATGACAATGTGAAAAAAGAGTTTTTGAAATTTTTGCAAATTTATTAAAAATAAAAAGATCTCTCCAGAGATATTGAATAGGATTTAGGTCTGGGCTCTGGCTGGGCCACTCAAGGACATTCACCGAGTTGTTGTGAAGCCACTCCATTGATATTGTGGTGGTGTGCTTTGGGTCATTGTCCTGCTGGAAGATGAACCGTCGCCTCAGTCTGAGGTCAAGAGCACTCTGAAGCAGGTTTTCATTCAGGATGTCTCTGTACATTGCTGCATTCATCTGACTAGTCTTCCGGTTTCTGCTGCTGAAAAACATCCCCACAGCATGATGCAGCCACCACCATGCTTCCCTGTAGGGATGGTATTAGCCTGGTCATGAGTGCTGCCTGGTTTTCTCTAAACGTAACGCCTGGCATTCACTCCAAAGAGTTCAATTTTAGTCTCATCAGACCATACTGCAAACAGCCATTAATTAAAATTTCATCATACTTTTCTCATTTGATCCTTTTTCAATCACCTTCATCATTATATTCCTTTAATAATATATATTTATACAACTTTTTAAATTGATTAATATTATTGCGCAGTGGCGCAGTAGGTAGTGCAGTCGCCTCACAGCAAGAAGGTCACTGGTTCGAGTCCCGGCTGGGTCAGTTGGTGTTTCTGTGTGGAGTTTGCATGTTTGGGTGCTCCGGTTTCCCCCACAGTCCAAAGACATGCGATACAGGTAAATTGGGTAAACTAAATGGTCCATAGTGTATGAGTGTGAATGAGTGTGTATGGATGTTTCCCAGAGATGGGTTACAGCTGGAAGGGCATCTGCTGCGTAAAACGTGCTGGTTAAGTTGTTTGTTCATTCCGCTGTGGCGACCCCGGATTAATAAAGGGACTAAGCCAGGGATGTCAAACTCAATTCCTGGAGGGCCGCAACCCTGCGCAGTTTAGTTCCAACCCTAATTAAACACACCTGATTAAACTAATTGAGTCCTTAAGGCTTGTTTGAAACCTACCAGTAAGTGTGTTGAAGCAGGGTTGGAACTAAACCATGCAGGGCTGCGGCCCTCCAGGAATTGAATTTGACACCCCTGGACTAAGCCGAAAAGAAAATGAATGAATGATATTCTGACATTGTTTGAGAATCTGTTTCCTAATTTCACACCACATACAGACAGACATAAACTTTTCAAAGTTGTCCTTGTTTTTAACCTCCTAAAATGTTGTTCTTCTCTCAGATTATATCCCTCTTGTCTTTCTTCAAAAAAACTTTTGAATGCATTTCAGAAGTAATTTATTCCTTGCTCTAAACATAAATTGTGCTGTTTTACATTTAACCAAATCATTGAACTTAAGTATCTTCAATTTAAAAAATAAAGGCTTTGTATGCTGCAAATACCCCACATTTTCTATCAGTCTAATTACTTTCTTCTGCTTTGTACATAAGGATTGTAAGTTAGATTTATATGTATTCCACCCAAATGTCAACACAATAACTCATATATGGCAACATAAGTGTGTTATATAATACATATACTGTACAAAAAAATCCGTAATTTTACAGTTTATTTCTGGCAGCTGGGGTGTTACAGAAATTTACCATAAAATAAGGAACATTAAGTTACAGAAATTTCCATAAATTTAAATTTCTGGTAAATTTCTGTAATTCAGCCTCTGTTATTTTACAGTAAATTTCTGTAATTTAATGGTCGTTATTTTACGTTTTATTTCTGGCACCCCAGCTGCCGGAGATAAACTGTAAAATTAGGGATTTTTTGTACAGGATATGTATTATATAACACACTTATGTTGCCATATATGAGATTTATTATCCAGGATAAATCTTGCTTTATATATTATTGCTACAGCTTTTACTAATTTTGATATCACATTATTTATTTGCGGTTTCCAATTATTTTATGATACAATACAGTACCAAGAAACTTAATTGCATATACTCGTTCTATAACTTCATTATCAATTTGTAAATCTATATTATGACTACTTTTTAATTTTTAATTTCCCAAATAACATAACTATAACCATTAGCTCTCTGCAGCTCTCACATGGTCGCCCACTGAAGCTAAGCAGGGCTGTGCCCGGTCAGTACCTGGATGGGAGACCACATGGGAAAGCTAGGTTGTTGCTGGAAGTGGTGTTAGTGAGGCCAGCAGGGGGCACCCAACCTGCGGTCTGTGTGGGTCCTAATGCCCCAGTATATTGATGAGGACTCTATAACTACTGCTCAGTGAGTGCGGTCTTTCGGATGAGATGTTAAACTGAGGTCCAGACTCTCTGTGGTCGTTAAAAATCCTAGGATGTCCTTCGAAAAAGAGTAGGGGTGCGTCCGAAACCGCCTACTATTCAGTAGGTACTGCATTTGAATTTAAACGTACTACTCGGCCGTTGAAAAAGTACGTTCTATACAGTATGAATGTGAGCAGTATGAATGGAATTCGGACGTACTACATCCGCCATTTTGTCATGGTCACGTGACCTACCTGCGTCAGTTGCGTCGCTTCACGTCCATTCATAAATTCTCTCGCAGGGCATCATGGGATAGCGCAGCGTCCATGGGATGCGCACCAAAATGTCGCTGGAAGTAGTAAGTCATCCGGGTACTTCTCGCATACTGATTTTCGAATTCTAAGAATTCGGACATACTACTCGGCTCGCATACTGATTTAAGCGTACTGTAGTATGGAAGTATGCGGTTTCGGACGCAGCCTAGGGGTTTAACCCTGGCATCCTGGCCAAATTTGCTCACTGGCCTCTGTCCATCATGGCCCCATATCTCTGTCTCCTCTCCACCAATCGTGCGGTCTGGTGCAATATGGCTGCCATTGTGTCATCCAGCTGGATGCTGCACTCTGGTGGTGGATTCCCCCAATGTGTAAAGCGCTTTGAGTGTCCAGAAAAGCGCTATACTGTATAAATGTAAGGTATTATTATTATTATAATCTTTGTTTTACATATTTTTTATGACAATTTGTTTATGTCAAACCACATTTCAATTTATTAATTTCTGTTTAATCAACTCCATAAGTTTTGGTAAATTATCCCCAGAACAAAAGATACTTGTATCATCTGCAAATAAAATAAACTTCAACAACTCTGATATCTACGGAAGTCCTAAGAGGCCATGCATTAAAATATTTTTTCTCTCTTGTTTTGTCGTGATCACGACTTAATTATCTCGTGATCTCGACATAACAAAAACTTGTTATGTCGTGATCACGACTTTTTTTTTTCGCTTTAATTAATTTATGTATTAATTATTATTAGTAGTAGTAGCAGTAGTATAGTATTAATATCTGGCAAATGTCAGGACACCGGCCTTGCGAACAGGGAGAGAATAACTGCAGACGCGCATTCGTGCAACACATTAAAGGCGTTCAGAATAGCCATAATATGAGAGCAAACGTGCTCCTGATTAATGTACATTCATGATTATGTTCATGTATATGATCATTATTTACAATAATTTGCATCAATTGTTACCATTTTAAAGCAACTCTATGGTGCATTTTTAAAGTTGTAAATAATTTGCGGAAAGGAATAAAGCAAGTGCAGGATCTTCATCATCTTCATAATTTAATTCATGCATGCAGCAACTTATTTAGTGCCATATAGAGTTGCCTTAAAATGGTAACAGTTGAGGGAATATTATTGTAAATAATGGTATATAATCAAATACGTGAAGATAATCATAAATGTACATGAATCATGAACACGAGCATTTGCTCTCATATTATGGCTGTTCTGAACGCCTTTAATGTGTTGTACAAATGCGTGTCTGCAGTTGGGCTATTCTCTCCCTGTTCGCAGGGCCGGTGTAGACTCCCTGGCCAAACATTTGCCAGATATTAATAATAATAATAATAATAATAATAATAATAATAATAATAATAATAATAATAATAATAATAGTAATAATAATAATAATAAATAGATAAAAGCAAAAAAAAAAAAAAGTCAGATCACGACATAACAACTTTATTAAGTCGTGATCATGACATAACAAGAGAGAAAAAATATTTTAATGCATGGCCTCTTAGGACTTCCGTAGATATCTTACACGTATCATTAATGCAGGCCCGTAGCCAGGGGTGGTTCGGGTGGTTCAAAAGACCCACCCCCTCACTGACAAAGTCCAGAATTTACTCCTATTTACTCCTAGAGCTCATTCATTCAATTTTTGACACTATGCCATCATAAATTGTAAAAATTACAGATAGAAGAAGGCTTTAAGACAAATTTAAGTTTCAATTATTCAAGTGGCCAGATTCGGACTGAGGAAAGTTGAATGACTTTTTATTTGCCCATTTTAAAACTAATTTGACCAGATTCCTGTTTTTTGTTTTTTTTTAATGATTGATGATAATAAATGTGTATTTAAAAATTAGTATTTTTAAAAATGCTAATCTCATAACAATACTTATAAAAATCCAAATTTGTAAATAAATGCTTCGTAGTAAAATAGTATGGGGGCGACGCAGTGGTGCAGTAGGTGGTGCTGTCCCCTCACAGCAAGAAGGTCGTTGGTTCGAGCCTCGACTGGGTCGGTTGACGTTTCTGTGGGTTTCGCGTGGGTTTCCTCCGGTTTCCCCCACAGTCCAAAGACATGCAGTACAGGTGATTTGGCTAGGCTTAAATTGTCCACAGTGTATGAGTGTGTATGGATGTTTCCCAGAGATGGGTTGCGGCTGGAAGGGCATCCACTGCGTAAAACATGTGCTGGATAAGTTGGCGGTTCATTCCGCTGTGGCGACCCCAGATTAATAAAGAGACTAAGCCAAAAAGTAAATGAATGAATGAATGATAATAGTATGGTGAGCACTTTGACAAAATTGTAAATATTTTTGGTGCATCAAAAATATGTGGTGATGATCACAATCCGACAAGCTGATCCAGCAAAGATTAGTTTTTAAAATGTCACTAAAATGCATAATTGAATAAAAGAAAAAAAATTTCAACTTTTTTTTTTTCAGAAAAAATTAACCACCCCTTTCAATAGGCTGGCTATGGGCCTGTAATGTAAATTTTAAACAGTGGTGTAAAGTACTTGAGTAAATGGACTTCGTTACTTTACTTAAGTATTTTTTTGGCTACTTTGTACTGAGTATCAGAAATATAAGCAAATTTTACTCTTTACTTGACTACTTTTTTGATTGAATATATGTACTTTTTACTCCATTACATTTGAACAGATGCTTACCGTTACTCATTACATGGGCTGTTTCTCAATATGCGTTCTTCAGCGATCTTGCGTCCTCGTGTTCTTGTGTAACGTCATCATCAGCTGCCAAAGTTCAGTTCCAATACTCAAGACCGCAAGAACAGAGGAAGCGTGAAACTTCCCGGATGTATTCTTGATATCGAGGACGCACCGATGCAGACTTGAGCACTGATCTCGCTCTAGAAGTCCCAGAAGTCATTGCGATTGGAGGTGGGAAGCGCAGTGTTTTATTTAGATTTATTATTAAAGTTCGGAGATATAACTTATTTACCTCAAGAGTTTCCCTAAATGAATAAACACATTAAGAGTGTTTGTTTGCTCAAATTCGTATTTAAATCAGTTATATTGGTATTGTGCAACGTATATTTATAATGTTTTTATGCATAATATATATTTTGAAAAGGGGAAAAACAATAAATCATGGTATAAATGCTGTAATGTTTAAACAATTTTTTATTTAAAACGCGTGAAGGTCACATGACCATCAGGAACAACCTGGGAAGAACGCAGCATCTCATTTCTCACAGGACGCGTTCTCTGTTCTCGTGGTCTCCCGAGTTCGTTCTACCGAGGATACCTGGCAAGACCAGTCTCCACAAGAACGCAAGTCTGTTCTCAGCGTTCTTGGAATTGAGAAACAGCCAGTGTGATTGTGCACGACAAGTCGGCATCTTTATCTACCACAGCTAATTTGTTGGGCGGATGAGGCGATATCGCCATCTGTAGGGTGCTGAAGGTACTGTATGCTATTTATGAGCTAAATCATGTGAACGTGAATTAGCAGCTTGCCTAATACCAGGTGTTTAATTAGCAACATGGCTGCAGCCAGTGATGAAGCCGAAGCTTGAGTTTATATGTAGTTTACCAAGTTGAAAAATAACACTGCTCCTCTTTGTTTAATTTTAATACAGAGAAAACATAATTAATCAATTGAAAAACTACTCAAAATAAAAATATTGCCCCCCTCTGATACTGAGAGATGAATCACATCAAAGTCAGCTCTGATTTTTTTACTACGTTTTACTACTTTTTTTTTTTTTGATAAATTGTTTGTGCCTTTTTTGAACATTTGAGTTTGATTGATGCTGCGTCCGAAACCGCATACTTCCATACTATACAGTACGCTAAAATCAGTATGCGAGCCGAGTAGTATGTCCGAATTCATAGAATTCGAAAATCAGTATGCGAGAAGTACCCGGATGACTTACTACTTCCGGCGAGATTCTGAAGTGCGCATCCCATGCACGCTGCGCTATCCCATGATGCCCGCGAGAGAATTCATGAATGGAAGTGAAGCGACGCAACTGATGCAGGTAGGTCACGTGACCATGACAAAATGGCGGATGTAGTACATCCGAATTCCATTCATACTGCTCACATTCATACTGTATAGAACGTACTTTTCTAACGGCCGAGTAGTACGTTTAAATTCAAATGCAGTACCTACTGAGTAGTAGGCGGTTTCGGACGCAGCCAGAGACTTTTTGTTCTATTTTTTAAATATATTTTGTTCTGCCATTTTGAAACATTAAGGTGTTAAATTTAATTTATATATTAGGAAAATTAAACATTTCTTGGTGTTCTTTGAGCCTACATTCAGTATGAGTAAAATACTTAAGTTCTTTTAAAATCGGATACTTCAATACTTTTACTCAAGTCTTATTGGAATTGGTGACTTGTAACTTGTAATGGAGTAATTTTTACAGTAAGATATCTGTACTTTTACTCAAGTATGGTTTTCAGGTACTCTTTACACCTCTGCTTATAAACAATACTGGACCTTAAACGGATCCTTGTGGTATGTCACAATTTATATTTAGATATGAAGATTTATGGTTGCCAATTTCCACGAACTGTTGCCTATTTTTTAAATAACTGCTTATCCAGTCCAAGGCTACTCCTCTAATACCATCCCTTTGTAATTTATTTACCAATATATTATGATTTATTGTATCAAATGCCTTCTTCAAATCTATAAAAATTCCAACTACCTTCTCCTTTTTATCTATCTTATTAGTAATTTCCTCAATTATTTCTGTTAATGCCAGAGATGTTGATCTATTTTTTCTCTTGTAGTATGTGTTCATATGCATTAATACAGTAATAAACAGGAGTTTGGCACGAGGTTCAGTAAATCGCTCGCCGAGCTCATCGATCTAGTCATCATGCAGTTGCAGCGTCATTGTGGGCTGCCGTTTGAATGAAGTTAGTAGACACAGATCTTCCGTATCCTAACATAAACCCTTTGGATTTGTGCTGTGTTTAAGGACAAGCAGACCGAAAGATGCCCGTATTTACAGGTACGTCCACTGTACGATTTAACATAAATCAAAGTTGGTCTTTAAACGATAAGAGATGCTTGAGAAGAGTGAGCGCCGTTAGCATGAAACATTAGCTTCAGGCCTCACTTCATACTTTCTGTTGTAAAAACACGTTGGAAGCTAAACAAGAAGCGGGAATGCTTTGGGACTCGTTATGGGATGACTTTTATGTAGGAGCTGTGTTTATTTAATATAATGTTCATGCTGTGATTTGGAAATGAGCAGACTGGAGGAGTAACGTTAGTGATAAAGCATGTCATCTCGCCGGCTAGGTTGCTCTCAATTTACGTTAAGTAAAATATGTTTAAGGCTGTAAGTCAACATACTCTTCATGTACTTTACATTTTCCTAATTTAATATTAAAACAGAACAACTTGTAGATTTTAAATGTGATGCTTCATGCTTTATGGTTGTATCTAGTGTGCTACTTAACAGGTGAGTCGTAGATGTACTTGTTTACCACATTACCGGTGATAACTATTGAGGTAAAGTTGGTATAATATTCGCACATTTGTTCATTTTAACAGTCTCCATGTTGTTTACCATTCTAATCTAAATATTCAGTATGATGTCGCATTCAAGTATGATTTCCAAACATTATTATCACTATTTATTGACTGAACAATGTTGATAGTCATTAATATGATGAATGCGAACTAATAGGCCTTTCACGACATCTTTACGATATATTGTACCAAATATATCGCGATAAACAATATACTGTCACTTTAAGACCATTTTATACCACTTATTACTACTATAATATCATCATAATGCAAGTACACTCGTCCATAGAACCCATAATATTTAATTCTTAAGAATATTTAATTTATTTATAGCCATTTTAACCAATTAATAATTAGGCATTGGAATCAGAATGAGAAAACGCATATCCTAAATAAATAATAATAAATGTTAACAAGGTAAAAAGTAACTGCGATATCTGCTACCAGATCTATTTCAGTCGTCAGACACCCACATGAAGATATACTATAGTCATTTATAGTAAATACTTTAGTGTTTTTAACCATATTGACACTGACATCTCCAATAGAGATAGAAATGCCGCACAATCAGCTAAAATGTTGCTAGAATAGTTTTTAGTATGGCCATATATATATATATATATATATATATATATATATATATATATTGCATCACCAAACATGATTAAGGTCATGTCCATGTGTTGTGCGATTAGTCCATATATTGATTATTGTGACATGCCTATGAAGTAATATGATTTCCCTCTTTTTAATTGGCAAGTAATACATTTCTGAAATTATATTATTAAGGAGACCTGATAACTTTGGTCTATGAAAGCTATTACTCTCTTACTGTAAAAACAGCATTTGTATGTTTTTTTGTAGAGAACAGTGTCTTTAATGTGGTTAGTTTGTGTTGTTTTATTTTCATGGGTCAGTTATGTTAGTGCTAGTTCAAGAAATGAACATGCCGAATAAAATAAAGTCGAATTGCCATTTATTCGACTTTATTTCATAAAAAAATTAAATTTCTTCAATAGAGTATGCAAAATGTTGAAAGAATGTTAAATCTGGGTAAATATTGGTCAAACTCTAGAAATTGGGAAAATGTGGGCACATTAAATAAACCGTTCAGTATATACCTAGTTTTCTGTAGCCCTGTGCAATATTTGATTGAGGGAAAATTGGTTTAATATTCGCTTATTTGTTCATTTTAACAGTCCCTATATTGTTTACCATGCTAATTTAAATATTTTGTCTAAAATCGCATTTAAGTATGACTTCCAAACATTATTAGCACTATTTATTGACTGAACAATGTTGATAGTTATTAATTTGATGAATACAAACTAATAGGCCTTTTACGATATCTGTTTTTTTGTTGTACGATACAGGGAGTGCAGAATTATTAGGCAAGTTGTATTTTTGAGGATAAATTTTATTATTGAACAACAACCATGTTCTCAATGAACCCAAACCCACTGCATTTCGTTTCCTTGTACTTGTACATGTGTAATGACAATAAAGTTGAATCTAATCTAAAAAACTCATTAATATAAAGCTGAATATTTTTGGAAGTAGTTTTTAGTTTGTTTTCAGTTTGAGCTATTTTAGGAGGATATCTGTGTGTGCAGGTGACTATTACTGTGCAGAATTATTAGGCAACTTAACAAAAAACAAATATATACCCATTTCAATGATTTATTTTCACCAGTGAAACCAATATAACGTCTCAACATTCACAAATATACATTTCTGACATTCAAAAACAAAACAAAAACAAATCAGTGACCAATATAGCCACCTTTCTTTGCAAGGACACTCAAAAGCCTGCCATCCATGGATTCTGTCAGTGTTTTGATCTGTTCACCATCAACATTGCGTGCAGCAGCAACCACAGCCTCCCAGACACTGTTCAGAGAGGTGTACTGTTTTCCCTCCTTGTAAATCTCACATTTGATGATGGACCACAGGTTCTCTATGGGGTTCACTTCAGGTGAACAAGGAGGCCATGTCATTAGTTTTTCTTCTTTTAGACCCTTTCTTGCCAGCCACGCTGTGGAGTATTAGGACGCGTGTGATGGAGCATTGTCCTGCATGAAAATCATGTTTTTCTTGAAGGATGCAGACTTCTTCCTGTACCACTGCTTGAAGAAGGTGTCTTCCAGAAACTGGCAGTAGGACTTGGAGTTGAGCTTGACTCCATCCTCAACCCGAAAAGGCCCCACAAGCTCATCTTTGATGATACCAGCCCAAACCAGTACTCCACCTCCACCTTGCTGGCGTCTGAGTCGGACTGGAGCTCTCTGCCCTTTACCGATCCAGCCACGGGCCCATCAAGACTCACTCTCATTTCATCAGTCCATAAAACCCTAGAAAAGTCAGTCTTGAGATATTTCTTGGCTCAGTCTTGACGTTTCAGCTTGTGTGTCTTGTTCAGTGGTGGTCGTTTTTCAGCCTTTCTTACCTTGGCCATGTCTCTGAGTATTGCACACCTTGTGCTTTTGGGCACTCCAGTGATGTTGCAGCTCTGAAATATGGCAAAACTGGTAGCAAGTGGCATCTTGGCAGCTGCATGCTTGACTTTTCTCAGTTCATGGGCAGTTATTTTGTGCCTTGGTTTTTGGTTTGGTTTTTCCACACGCTTCTTGCGACCCTGTTGACTATTTTGAATGAAACGCTTGATTGTTCGATGATCACGCTTCAGAAGCTTAGCAATGGTGCTGCATCCCTCTGCAAGATATCTCACTATTTTTGACTTTTCGGAGCCTGTCAAGTCCTTCTTTTGACCCATTTTGCCAAAGGAAAGGAAGTTGCCTAATAATTATGCACACCTGATATAGGGTGTTGATGTCATTAGACCACATCCCTTCTCATTACAGAGATGCACATCACCTAATATGCTTAATTGGTAGTAGGCTTTCGAGCCTATACAGCTTGGAGTAAGACAACATGCATAAAGTCAAAATACTGATTTGCCTAATAATTCTGCACTCCCTGTAAATCATTCCAAATTATATCATGATAAACGATTTTATTGTCTTTTTAAGACAATTTTATGCCACTCATTACTATACTATCTACTAAAATATCAATGTAATGCAAAGAACACATAATATTTAACTCTTAAGAATATGTAATTATAGTCATTTTAAGGGTTTAATAATGAGGCATTGGAATCAGAATGTGAAAACATTTATCTTAAATAAATAATAATAAATGTTTACAAGGTAAAAAGTAACTGATCTCTGCTACCAGATCTATTTCAGTCGTCAGACACCCACATGAAGATATACTATAGTCATTTATAGTAAGTACTATTGTGTTTTTAACCATACTGACGCCTCCAATAGAGATAGAGATGTCGGACAATCAGCTGAAATGTTGCTAGAATTGGTTTTTATGTATAGGTGATTTATATATTACATCACCAAAAATAATTTAGGTCATGTCCATGTGTTGTGCGATTAGTCCATATATTGATTATTGTGACAGGCCTATGAACTAATATGATTTCCCTGTTATAATTGGCTAATAATACTTTTCTGAAATTATATTATTAAGGATACCTCATATGATAACTTTGGTCTATGAAAGCTATATATATTACTCTCTTACTGTATTAACAATGTGTTTTTTGTAGAGAATAGAGTCTTTAATGTGGTTAGTTTGTTGTTTTAGTTTCATGTGTTAGTTATGTTAGTGCTAGTTGAAGAAATGAACATGCCGAATGAAATAAAGTCGAGTAAATGATGATTAAATTGCCGTTTATTCGACTTTATTTCATTAAAGTTAATTTCTTCAATATATGCAAAATGTTGACAGGATGTTAAATCTGGTTAAAGATTGGTCAAACTTAGTTTATATACTTAGTCTGTGTCTGAATGCTTTAAATTCTCTTAAAATGCCATGCAAATGATAACGATGTTATGGTTTTATTTTGCAATGACATCACTAATCTCATGTATTCTCAATTGTTGTGCTAATCAACTATTATCCCTCAACAATGCGATATTGATGCTGAAATGATATATTCATTCATTCATTTTCTTGTCGGCTTTGTCCCTTGCGGGGTAGCCACAGCGGAATGAACCGCCAACTTATCCAGCACGATTTTACGCAGCGGATGCCCTTCCAGCCGCAACCCATCTCTGGGAACTTCCACACACACATTCACACTCATACACTATGGACAATTTAGCTTACCCAATTCACCTGTACTGCATGTCTTTGGACTGTGGGGGAAACCGGAGCACCCGGAGGAAAACCCACGCGAACCCAGGGAGAACATGCAAACTCCACACAGAAACGCCAACTGACCCAGCCCAGCCGAGATTCGAACCTGCGACCCAGCGACGTTCTTGCTGTGAGGCAACAGCACTACCTACTGCGCCACTGGGTTGCCGAAATGATATATTGTGCAGCCCTAATATCAATACATGTTTTGTAGACCATCTGCAAATTGCAAATATGTGGACTGACACTGATTAAACTGAATCATTTCTATTTTTCATTTATTTCTGTAATCTCACAGTGAATGTGAAATGGGGAAAGGAGAAGTTTGATGCGGTGGAGCTGAACACAGAGGAGCCGCCCATGGTCTTCAAAGCCCAGCTGTTCGCTCTAACAGGAGTTCAGCCAGAGAGACAGAAAGTCATGGTCAAAGGCGGGACACTGAAGGTATAGAGCCGTGACCTCTGACTGAGAGCATTACTGTTATTTGGCTTCCTCTGTTATTGCGAGTGTGTGACTTCTTTTACTTTTGTTCTCCAGGATGATGAATGGGGCAATATCAAGTTGAAAAATGTGAGTATGTTGCTATAAATACTTTCTATTCAAGTTCGAGAGCTCAGATTGCAAACGTTAATAGTTAAAAGGAGCCAAAAATGAAAATTTACTCAGGGTGCTTTCACACCTGTGAATCGATTCATTTGTTTCGAAACGGGGATTAAAATTGTTGCTCTTTGTTCTTGGTGCGGTTCGCTTTCACACGGCAAAGTTTCTAAACGGACCAAAATAGCTAAAACAAGTCACGTGCGAGTAAACTCTCCTCATATTGGTCAGAGTTTTACTGTTTATTTTGCAGAGTCCCGCTCAGCTGTCATGCGTCCTTATTTTAATTTATGACCATGAGCAATAACCGAAAAGCTGCACTTTCGTTTTGAATGGTGACACCCACAGACATCATCACCAAATATAAATTAGAGGTAAGACTTTCTCATATATAGCAGTTGGCTTATGCATTATAGGCTTTACAATATAGAGAGAAATAACAGATAAACCAAGACTGATGTTCAGTCAATTCTCTAGATAAACCGTTCTCGTTATTAGTTCAGCATGCTTTCACTTTCGTATTTTACACAAAACGCATTAACCGTAAGGAATGACCTCCCGCCCTACTCAAAATTTTCTCTTCATATAGCCATATATGCCCATGACGTATCTATGATACAGTGTGATATAGCCTGGATCGTATCGTATCGCTTTCTCACTACAATCGATCCGCTCCAGAGTTCGTTTCAATCACCTTATTCAGGCGATCTCGGACCGATTGTTTTGGTGCGGATCCGAGCGCAATTGCTGGCTTCACGTATGCCAAACAAACTGCGCTAACTGGGCAAACGCGACCGGTTCCAAAACAAAAGTCTAAAGTGGTTCCAAACCTTTATGAGATTCTTTCTTCTGTTTAACACAAAAGAAGATATTTTAAAGAAAGCTGAAAATCGGTAACCAATGACTTCCATAGTAGGAATAACAGATGGAAGTCAATGGTTGCAGGTTTTCCGCTTTCTTCAAAATATCTTTGTGAATGTTCAACAGATGAAAGAAACAAGTAAAAGGTGAGTAAATAATGACAGAATTGACATTTTTAAGTGAACCATCTCTTTAAATACTGAAGCATATGGTCCAAAATTCGAATACAAATTGTAACAGTAAAAGTTAATCCAGTTTATTATCATAATGTTTCTGGTCCAGTTGTTTGCGTCACACATATAACTGCAGGGCTCGAAATTAACCTTTTTTTCTTGGTAGCACTGGTGCTCCTAACTTAAAAAATTTAGGCGCACCAGACAAAATTTAGTCGCACCCACCAAAAAATTTAGCACCGTTACTACACGTTTTATATTAACAGATTTATTGCATTTGAAATCAACACTAACAAATAAACAAAAATCTGCATGCGCTCACCGGCCCTGCATGCATTGCTTGACGTGAATGTGATGAACTGAATTAACAATAATAACTGTGCTGTTCTCACGGGGGCTGTCTGATATTGCACAGATTATTTTGACATATAACTTATTATTTGCATACGTCATCTTATTAGCAATACAGTCTTTTCATGAGCTGCAATATTAGTTTCATCTCAGTGAATGCATGCTCTTTAGCGATGGTGAACATGGTGTCAGTCGCATGACTGACAGCATCGTGATGATTAAATAACGGTAGAACATCTCGTGCTTAAAATGTGTAGATTCAGTGGCAAACACTGTGACCTGAAAACTCCGTCCCACCGGCTTTACGGTGAATGCTTTAGTCATTTTTATAGGGACTTTAAACACTGGAAGTCTTTTATCCACTCTTTGAAAGTGTAAATGTTGGATTGACGTTCATTACATGATCACTGATCTGATGTGCCATTATTTGTAACTTTAGCTGGTTTCTAAAACTAAATCTGCCAGTGTTGTTTTCATTCTCTTGTATCCAGACCTTTACATTTTCACGGCTGTAGCTTCCTGTCATCGGAACTGAGTGATTGACAGCTGATATTAACCAATCCATTCGCATTCTGTTCTAGCGCAGTGGGCCAATAAGAAGAGCTTGAAGGCAGGACGAGCATTTCAGGCTTTTTGTACTGCAGCAAGTTGACATGTCAACTGTTTTAAACAATTCCTGAGCGCTGCGTTTGGTGTTTTTAGGTGCAAAGATGCTTAAGGCTTGAATGCCTCCTAAATCGCACAAATGCTCCCAAATGTATTTTGAGGTCGCATTGATAAAATTTCGGGCATATATGCGACCAAAACGGTCGCAATTTCGAGCCCTAAACTGGAATATCTCTGGGGAAAAATATGTGAATAGTGTTTATATAAAAAACTAAATTGGTGTTGAAACTAATAAAAAAACAGCTAAAGCGTTCTTATTGGCTACTTGAATTGAAAAGTAAAAAAATATTTTTATTTACAATCTGCTTTGACTAGCAGTATTCAATTTTTCACAGAAAACGCACTTCATAAATCTGACAACCACTGAAGTCAAGGGTTGTGCATATGAAAATGATACACGTTCTCAATGGGCCTGCATAAAAAAAACTAAGAGATTTCTATGAAAAATAGCAGATGAGGCGCAATGCAGCGCATCGAAAGTAAATTAGTAATACTGAGTCGCTGACAGTAAACAGACACCTCTGTCTATTTCTGAAGTACTGCACGCGTCTGTGGATGCGTGAGCTGTAGATATGGTGTTGCAGTGTTGAAGACTGTATTATTTTGCATGTTGTGCTAGTTTCAGCTTGTTGTTATGAATGTCTGGTCTAAACCAGGAGTGCTTAACAAAATCTGCCTGGATTAATTTTGTCATGCTGAAGAGTAATGTGTTTTTTAATAAAAATTTGTGCTCTAAGGAATCTCAAATATTAGGCCTTTTGTAAATGGTAAACATTAAAATTATGAAGCAAAAAACGCTCGCATAAGAATAAATGGAGCTGTCATCACGTCAATAAATTCACAGTTTTAATTTATGCCAAACCTAGCTGTTTCCATTTATGCTCGACATTGAAAATATACATGAATTTAGGAATATTTGCATTTTGCACATTTGATCCTTGTCAAGGAGTTAAATAGATCAGAGTTATTCATCCACAGAGTAAATCAAAAACCTTTCAAAGCAAAGGCAAACACGTGCAGATCAAAATTTTACAATTTAAAGTGTCTGTTATAGGAAATCAAAGCATCCTGTCATAAATAATTAGGCAAAGAGTCTTTTTATTGGATTAGTGCATGCATTATGATGATTTATGGTAAGCAAATGCATCAGACGTTTTTAATGTTACAGAATGCCGCACTGACACATGAATGTAAATTCAAACTTTAAATTAAATTATAAACAAAGTAAAACAAAAGTAATGCAAAACTGCTCAAGATAAACCATTTTTCTATTAGTTAAAATAACAGATACTAACATTTTTTTCTTTCAAGGGACAGTTCACACAAAAAGAGTGATTCACTCACGGTTTACCCTCCCTTTAAGTGGTTTCAAACCCTAAAAGAGTTTCTTTCTTCTGTTGAACACAAAAGAAGATATTTTGAAGAATGCTAAAAACCTGGTAACCATTGACTTCCATAGTAGGAAAAACAATGGAAGTCAATGGTTACAGGTTTTCAGCATTCTTCAAAATATCATCTTTTGTGTTGAATAGAAGAAAGAAAATAGCAGGTATAGGTATAGTGGTTCCTAACCTTCAAAGAGTTTTTTTCTTCTGTTGAATACAAAAGAAGATATTTTGAAGAATGCTGAAAACCTGTAACCATTGACTTCCATTGACATTAGTTACAGGTTTTCAGCTTTCTTCAAAATATCTTCTTTTGTGTTGAATGGAAGAAAGAAAATAGCAAAGAATTAGCAAATTCTCTGGAAATCCACAACCACTGACTTTCATAGTATTTATTTTTCTTCAAAAGTATCGCAAAATTTCTAAAAAAAAAAAAACCCCAAAATTTTCTATTAGTTAAAATGAACAGATGCTAATGTTTTTGTTTCTTTAAAAAGGTATAGTTATAGGTATAGTGGTTCCTAACCTTCAAAGAGTTTTTTTCTTCTGTTGAATACAAAAGAAGATATTTTGAAGAATGCTAAAAAACCTGTAACCATTGACTTCCATTTGTTTTTCTTGCTATGGAAGTCAATAGTTACAGGTTTTCAGCATTCTTCAAATTATCTTCTTTTGTGTTAAATGGAAGAAAGAAATTAACATTCTCTGGAAATTTACAACCACTGGCTTCCATAGCATTAGTTTTTTTTCAAAAGTAACGCAAAAATTCTTAAACAAAAACAAAATATTTTTCTATTAGTTAAAATGAACAGTTGCTAATGTTTTTGTTTCTTTCAAGGGATTGTTCACCCAAAAATGAAGATTCACTCACTATTTACTCCCCCTCAAGGGGTTTCAAACCTTTAAAGAGTTTTTTTTTGTTGAACACAAAGAAGTTTTTTTGAAGAATGCTGAAGTAACCATTGACTTCCATTTCTTTTTCCTACTATGGAAGTCAATGGTTACAGGTTTTCAGCATTCTTCAAATTATCTTCTTTTGTGTTGAACAAAAGAAAGAAATTAACAAAGAATACGCAACCACTGACTTTTATATCATTTGTTTTTTCTTCAAAAGTAATGCAAAATTTCTAAAAAAAAAAAAAAAAAACTAAAAACATTTCTCTATTAGTTAAAATGAACAGACGCTAATGTTTCTGTTTTCCTAAAGGTGTAGTTCACCCAAAAATAAAGATTCACTCACTATTTACTCTCCCTCAAGTGGTTCCAAGCCATAAAGTTTCATTCTCCTGTTGAATACAAAAGAAGACATTTTGAAGAATGCTGAAAACCTGTAACCATTGACTTCCAATGTTTTTCCTACTATGGAAGTCAATGGTTGCAGGTTTCCGGAGAATTTGCTCATGTTTCATCCTCTTTACCCTACAAAGTTCCTCTTCACCTTTAATATAATTTAACTTCCTTTATTTTGCTGAATAACTCCACCTAAGTACAGTGGAGTGCAAATACTGTTTGGTGTAGACTTGAAATGTGTGTTTTGATCACTGAATGGATGTTTTGGTGCACACAGGGCATGACTCTTCTGATGATGGGCTCTGCTGATGCTCTTCCTGAGGAGCCTGTCAGTCGACCCATGTTTGTAGAGGACATGACGGAGGAGCAGCTCGCATCTGCAGTACGTTATCAGCCATCAGGTTTTGTGCAATACGACGATTTACAGTTGAAGTCAGAGTTATTAGCCCTCCTGAATTATAAGCCCCCTGGACAGAATGTTTAATTCCTTCTGAGGACCTGAAACCTACAATTCATTTGTATATAAACGAAACATGGCAAAGGGAATGGGACAACTGCATAAATAAGAAGTTACATGAAAATAAACCCGAAAATAAATGAAAGACACTTTGCAAATTATAATTTTGAGACCAGGCATGATCAAACTGTCTATGCTAGATGTCGAATTGGACATTCTAGGTTGACTCATTTGTATTTACTGAATAACGAAGCACCACCTAAATGTAATTACAGCCAAGCTGCTCTTACCATGAAACATATTTTGTTGGAATGTGGAAGTTTGAATACCAGACAAATACTATGCCAGACAAAATTTTTATAAGGAGAGTACTTTGATGGATGTTATTAAAAAGATACCACCAGGAAGAATCTTAAATTATTTATCAAAAATTGATATTAAAATCAGGCGACGCAGTGGCGCAGTAGGTAGTACTGTCGCATCACAGCAAGAAGGTCGCTGGTTCGAGCCTCGGCTGGGTCAGTTGGCGTTTCTGTGTGGAGTTTGCATGTTCTCCCTGGATCACGTGGGTTTCCTCCGGGTGCTCCGGTTTCCCCCACAGTCCAAACACATGCGGTACAGGTGAAATGGTTAGGCTAAATTGTCCGTAGTGTATGAGTGTGTATGGATGTTTCCCAGAGATGGGTTGCAGCTGGAAGGGCATCCGCTGCATAAAACATGTGCTGGATTAGTTGGCGGTTCATTCCGCTGTGGCGACCCTGGATTAATAAAGGGGCTAAGTCGAAAAGAAAATGAATGAATGAAATTTAAATATTTAACTTTGAATATATTTTTGTGTGAATTTAATTTTTTTCTATGTTTTATATAGTAGTCCAAGTAACTTTTTATTGTAATACGAATTTGTTTTTATCATGTAATATTTTTATGTTTATTCATTTTGCTATGAAATAGCCATAAGTTGCTGATATGGCAATAAATGAATTATAAGCCCCCCTGTATTTTTTTTTTCTCCAAATTTCTGTTAAATGGAAAGAAGATTTTTTTCAACACATTTAATTATCATAATAGTTTAATAACTGATTTCTTTTATCTTTGCCATGATGACAGCACATAGTATTTGACTAGATATTTTTCAAAATACTAGTTTTACTAAGTTTTCAGCTTAAAGTTGCATTTAAAGCCTTAAAGGTGCTGTATGTAAGTTTTTTTACTCTTCTAAAGCATAAAAATACAATAATATGTGTGCAGATATTTAAGAAACATCCCAAGTGAACATACTTGTTTAACTGAAAAACAATGCTGAAGTCAGATATTCTGCTTTGAAAATGTTTTTTTCCGTGCCGGAACGCTGTCTGTGTTTAGGTAATTTTCACATGCACATGCCATTTTAGCCAATTATAATTCAGCACTCCGGGTTGCCTTGTTGGAAAACAGCGCATTTCATTCATTCATTCATTCAGAAAGGCTCTGAAAGCGTGCGTCCGAGACCGAAAAGGACAGTATGGGAGACAGATTCAGTTCCACATGAGGTTATTAATTAGCAAATTACATAAATATTATGAACGTAAACATTAGGTGAGCAGGTTACATTGTAACCGCGTGTCCTAACAACACGCTGTGACGAGAGAGGCAGTGATCAGCTTTTTGGCTGTTTGTACCAGACGAAACACGACAGAAATTTGAATACAGCCTTTCAGAAGCACAGAATATGCACTCACTCATGAAACGGTAAGGTTTAAAATCTGTTTAATACATGTTAACCCTCTTTAACATCATTAAATGTAAAATGGCATTCTAACTCATATTGTTAGCATTTAGCTCTGAATAAAGCACACGAGATTTACCTGAGGTGATCACTGTCATAGGTTTCACAAGTTCAGCTGTGAGAAATAGAAGCCTTTTCTAATCATTCAATTCGAGGTGTTGGTTAGGACAAAAACCCGTTTTAATATGGAAAATATTCCCTCTGTCGCGTGTCGTTGCTTTTATTTAGAACACAGTTTAAATCACTCGCTCCTTGTATTCAAACTGGCAACCCACGCTCACGTTTGTTTTGATCCAGGAGTGCAACACCTAGTTTAACCACTGGGTGTCAAACTTACATACTGCACCTTTAACTAGGTTAAAGTTAGGCTAGTTAGGCAAGTTATTATTATTATTATTATAACCTTTATTTTTACCAGGAAAAGCATATTGAGATTAAAAAAAATCTCGTTTACAAGAGCGTCCTGGCCAAGATTAGGGAGTATACAGTTCACATGGGTTTAACAAACAAGAACAAATAACAGGTAACATCATTTATCCATCAAAACACACATACAATGACAGTTAAAAACTATTCAGAACATCTACAGGCCAGTGTTTCAAACTCCAAATCATTTAAAAACATGTAGTGAAACCAACTCTTTAAATTGCAACTTTGTTTGGAGGTTTTTCCCTGCAAGAGGTGCTGCATATTTAAAAGCCTTTTTTTCCATTTCAGTACGCGCCTCTGGTACAGACAATAAATAAGTTTCCTGAGACCGAAGGCTATAGCTAGAGATTTTACAAATGTAAGTTTGAAGATATGATGGGACTAAACCCAGATAAGATTTATAAACACAGACATGCCAATGCTTGAGCTTATGAGGGGACAAAGCAGATTATTCTACCCAAGTGTACAACACAAAATGATGAGTAAGGGATTTAAGATTTGTTATAAACCTCAGTGCACCATGGTAAACAGTATCTAAAGCATGCAAACTCTGAGACGAAGCATGCATATAAATAACATCCATAGTCCAATACTGACATAAAAGTTGCATTGTATAATGATGGTCTGAAGACAGTCGAAAATAATATTGCTTAAGGGGGCTAATAATATTGACCTTAAAACTGCTTTTATTCTAGCTGAAATAAAACAAATAAGACTTTCTCCAGAAGAAAAAAATGTTATAGGAAATACTGTGAAAAATTCCTGAATCTGATAAACATCATTTGGGAAATATTTGAAAATGAATTCAACTGTATCTTGTTTAAATATTTAACAAGAATCACAGATGAGAAATCATTTCTGAAAACTTTTGTCATGTTCAGATGGAGTTGCCTTGTGGATTGACAAATCTGGGCAACACGTGCTACATGAACGCAACAGTGCAGTGTTTACGCTCTGTCCCAGAGCTCAAAGGCGCTCTCAGGAGGTAAAGTCTCGCACTACAAAGATTTTATTACATGTAAGGCATTTTATTAAGGGTAAGGCATTAATGTTATTCATTTGTCTTTATTTCTAGGTACTCCGGTGCCTTGCGGTCTTCTGGAGCTAACGCACCTTCCCAGTACATCACAGCAGGTAGTAAACTCTCAGTGTGTTTTGGTTTCACAAAATCAATTTCAATATTTTCAGTAGGGCTGCACAATATATCTCAAAAAAATGATCATTGTAGTTATAATAGTATATGAAATATCCATGTCACAGATAATGTTTATCCAGACCTGACCAATAAGATGGAGCCTTTACTATCTTCATCCTTCATTTTCATCCATATCTTATATGTTTTCGTTACCATATAATTGGAAAGCCATAGTTGGTTAATTGGAAAAGGCTTTGGGAAAGATATTAGAACTGGAATATATTTATTTCAACAGTGTGATATTTTATAAAGACGTGTTAGGGCATTAACTTCTGAATGCATAAATACAGTGAAATACAATGAGATCAACAATGGTCAGCTGTTCTGTGCTTGTGTTCTCAGCTTTGCGTGATTTGTATGAGTCCATGGACAAGACCTCTTCAAGCATTCCACCCATCATTCTCCTGCAGTTCCTGCACATGGCCTTCCCACAGTTTGCAGAGAAAGGAGACCAGGGCCAGTACCTCCAACAGGTCAGATGACGGCATTTTAGCTCATGTGCTTTTAGTTAACTACATTTAATATTCATTAAAAAGACATTTTAAAATATTTTTCAAGTGCCGTTTAACAGAGCAAGGGAATTTTTTAATACACTTTTTAATAAATTTTTTTAATATTCTTTTCATTTGTCTGTAATACAAGCGGTTTAGATGTTTTTTTTTTGCAACTGTTTTTAAGCTCAATAATATTAGTTTCCTTCAAGAGAATATGTATGTGTGTATGTATGGATGTATGGACCCACTTTATTAGGTACACCTCTCCAACTCTTTGTTAACGCAAATTTCTAATCAGCCAATCACATGGCAGCAACTCAATGCATTTAGGCATGTAGACATGGTCAAGAACATCTGCTGCAGTTCAAACCGAGCATCAGAATGGAGAAGAAAGGGGATTTAAGTGACTTTGAACGTGGCATGGTTGTTGGTGCCAGACGGGCTGGTCTGAGTATTTCAGAAACTGCTGATCTACTGGGATTTTCACGAACAACCATCTCTAGGGTTCACAGAGAATGGTCTGAAAAAGGGAAAATATCCAGTGAGCGGCAGTTCTGTGGGCACAAAAGCCTTGTTGATGTCAGAGGAGAATGGCCAGACTGGTTCCAGCTGATAGAAAGGCAACAGTAACTCAAATAAGCACTCGTTACAACCGAGGTCTGCAGAAGAGCATCTCTGAACACACAACACGTCCAACCTTGAGGCAGATGGGCTACAGCAGCAGAAGACCACACCGGGTGCCACTCCTGTCAGCTAAGAACAGGAAACTGAGGCTACAATTCACACAGCCTCACCAAAATTGGACAATAGAAGATTGGAGAAACGTTGACAGGTCTGATGAGTCTGCTGTAGATTGTACTGATTCTACTGATTGTAGATTGATTCAGATTGTAGGGTCAGAATTTGTCACCAACAACATGAAAGCATGGATCCGTCCTGCCTTGTATCGACGGTTCAGGCTGGTGGTGGTGGTGTAATGGTGTGGGGGATATTTTCTTGGCACACTTTGGGCTCATTAGTACCAATTGAGCATCGTGTCAACACCACAGCCTACCTGAGTATTGTTGCTGACCAAGTCCATCCCTTTATGACCACAGTGTACCCATCTTCTGATGGCTACTTCCAGCAGGATAACGCGCCATGTCATAAAGCGCGAATCATCTCAGACTGGTTTCTTGAACATGACAAAGAGTTCACTGTACACAAATGGCCTCCACAGTCACCAGAGCTCAATCCAATAGAGCACCTTTGGGATGTGGTGGAAGGGGAGATTGGCATCATGGATGTGCAGCTGTCAAATCTGCAGCAACTTCGTAATGCTATCATGTCAATTAAATTGTACTGTATTTGAAGAAAACGACTTGAATGATAAAAAACTATGTATTTTATATACATTTATCTTACCTTAAATCTTAAATCTATGTTAATTATTTAAACCCCCATGCCTCTTTTTGTTTCAGGATGCCAATGAGTGCTGGGTCCAGGTTATGCGGGTCCTTCAGCAGAAATTAGAACATCAAGAACCAGAAACCCCAATGGAGGCATGTCTATTGTGTTGCATATTCAAACTATTTCATTATAGATATAGGAAATAAGAGAACTTAAAGGGATAGCTTGCCAAGAAATAAAAATGACCTCAACATTTACTTTTCCTTATGTAGTTTTAATTTTAGGCCATACTATCCCTTTAATGTTAACTTTTTATAACAAGAAAGATATATTGATAACTTTTTGTGTGCGTGCGTGCGTGCGTGTGTGTGTGTGTGTGTGTGTTATGTTTTTGATCAATAACAGACTGATGGCGATAGTGCAGCGGCTGCCTCCACAAAAAAGAAGAATTTCATTGATCAGTATTTTGGGGTTGAATTTGAAACTTCGTATCCTTTTAATAGCTCCCGCTGGAAAAATGTTGCCTGGAAATTCTGATATGAAGACTACAGATTTTGGGGAATCATCGCTTAAATGCAACTAGTTATTTTGTATTTATTTTCTCCTTTATTGTCACTGTATTGTTGGCTACATTTAGAGTATATGCTTAAATGCTTTTCTTTCTTAGTTTTTGTCTTGTTTTTAGTTCAAACATCTAAAAAGTGTTAAATCAAAAAGCATTTTCTAGACAAGTAGAAATTATTGTCTTGTTTTCTGATAAAAAAAGGGTCGGTGAGATTTTCTTTTAAACAAGCAGTGTGGTAAGCAAAATAATCTTGTTTTCAGGTTAAACTAAGATAATTTTGCTTGTTTTAATTAAAAACTGACTTAATTGAATCTTTTTTTGCCTAAAAACAAGATCATTTCTACTTGTCTAGAAAATGCTTCTTGATTTTAGAATATTTATATATATTTTGAGTAGAAACTAAACAGAAATATACAGTTGAAGTCAGAATTATTCATCCTCCTGTGAAATTTATTTTCATTTTTAAATATTTCTCAAGTGAAGTTTATTTATAAACTAATTTCGAGAGGATCACGTGCTTATGATTGCTATCGGCTGGACCCACATTATCCAAATCACCATGTACCAATCAGATGATCCCTAAGCTACTATAAATACCCCGGGTTTCATATCACCGCTATCTTCGCTTGAAGAATCCCCCCTTCCACCCCTACTTCTTCCCTTTTCTAGATGGGTGACACGGTGGCCCAGCGCTTAGCGCTGTTGCCTCACAGCAAGAATGTCAATGGTTCTAGGCTTTACCAAACCAGCGGGCATTTTCTGTGTGGAGTTTGCATGTTCTCCCCGTGCTCACGTTGGTTTTCCCCGGGTCCTCCGGTTTCCTCCCACCGATTAAAAACATGCAACCTAAATTATTGATTGATTAACTTTATAGACTTGCTCCCTATCTAGTACCTATCTCGTTAAAGAGAACTACTATCTGCGCTTCAAACACTACGAAAAGGGGAGTTCTCGAGATCTACCTGAGCTTGATCTCCCCTCTCGCCTTGCAACGGGAGGGAGCCCCGGGCTCGAGGATCTCATGAGCTCAGGGCTCTCTCCCGGGACAGCATGCCAAACAAGCTTTATAATTAATCATCAGCTAAGTGTGAACTCTTGAAATGATGTTTAACAGATTCTGGAATTTTTCACAGTATTTCCTATAATATTTTTTCTTCTGGAGAAAGTCTTATTTGTTTTATTCCGGCTAGAATAAAAGCAGATTTACATTTTTTTAAATCCATTTTAAGGTCTATATTATTAGCCCCCTTAAGCAATATTTGTTTTGGATAGTCTACAGAACAAACCACTGTTATACAATGACTTGCCTAATTACCCTAACTTTACCCTAATTAACCTAGTTAATCCTTTAAATGTCACTTTAAGCTGAATACTAGTGTCTTGAAAAATATCTAGTCAAATATTATATACTGTCATCTAGGCCTAGGCGATTTGACCTAAAATCTAAATCTTGATTAATTGAACATTTTAACTCGATTATGATTAATGAACGATTATTTTTTTGCCCTCATAGTTCACTGACAGGTTTTGTACAGTAAATATGTTCACATATTACCAGTGAGAGATTTTTCAATGAAGGGTGCATTACTTGATTTTAAAATAATTGAAGGAAAAACACACCGTCTACTGTCTATGATTATTCATTGAACATCAATGTTGAACAACTAAAATTAATCTGCGCTGCCCACTCTCGTCACCGCTATCAAACGACCAATCACAAAGCCTGTGCTACGCGTCGTCGTGACGTGTAGTTTCTTTTTTTTTTTTTGAGAGCTGCGCTGGTATGCGACCATACGCGTGCTTTAACACAGAAGTATAAATCAGCCTTAACAGAGTGGGGTCTCGTGACTCCATATGCGGTAGGGAAAGTAATTGAAAAAATCGACCTGGAAAAATTTGAGCGTTTATAGGTTATGAATGTCTTCTAACTTTTCGATTAATCGCCCAGCCCTACTGTCATCATGGCAACGATAAAAGAATAGAGTTATCAGAGAGTAGTTGTTAAAACTGTTGTGTTTAGAAACGCATAGAGTGTGTTGAAAAAAAAAATATACAGGAGGAGGGCTAATAATTCTGACTTCAACGATATATTTGAAAAGCATGGCCAGCCTCGTTTAATACACTGAGATGGCCATTATGTGCTTTGTATTCTTGCGTTGATCTTTTCTCCAGTCCCGTAGATGTTGGACATCGGTACCATTTTAATCTCCTTAACCGGTGTGTGTCCAGTATGAAATGCACTGAGGCAGAGGATGAGGAACCGACTAAAGGCACAGAGAGCCAGCTTCAGCTCAGCTGCTTCATCAACCAGGAAGTCAAATATCTCGCCACTGGACTCAGATTGGTGAGTCAATGTTCTGTTCATGGTGGGAAATGCCACCATTGTGGGATCATGTCCACTGTTAATCTTTACCTTTTATATCATATCTAGAGGCTACAGGAGGACATCACAAAGTTCTCCTCATCCTTACAGAGAAATGCTCTCTATATCAAATCAGTAAGTCGTTTTTGACTTCTGTGGCATCAGTAAAAAATGCTGTCCCACTTTATATTGAGGCCTTAACTAATAAGTACTTGCACTGAAATTAATCATTTGTTACAATGTACGTATTGTGTAAATACATGCTTTTACATTGGACTTATGATTGATTAAATACTTGCATGTAATTACATCTTTAATTACACTGTTGACCATCCCTTACACCTTAACCCACCCTTAAACCTACACATACCACCAAACCTGTAAGCACCTGAAGTGTTCTGCAATACATTATTAAGACATTGTACTTATTTTTTGATGCATGTACTTAGTAATTTAGGTCATCAAATATAAAGTGGGAGCAAAAAACTTTTTGAGATTTTTATTTTTACTTTGTTGTGTGACATTGAAATAAAGTCATGTTTCTATTTTTCAGTCCAAAATCAGCCGTCTCCCGGCGTACCTCACAGTTCAGATGGTGCGGTTCTTTTATAAGGAAAAAGAGTCTGTGAATGCCAAAGTACTAAAGGTAGGTCATTTACTCTAGATTGAGTTGGCATATATTGTTTTGACCAAAATGTCTGTACATTTAACTGTCCATTAGGGTTAAGTCGATAGACTGTGCCATCGTCCATCGCCGATGGCCAATATAGAGTTGAAGTCAGAATTATTAGCCCCTCTTTGAATTTTTGCTTCTGTTTTAAATATTTCCCAAATGATGTTTAACAGAGCAAGGAAATTTTCACAGTATGTCTGATAATGTTTTTTCTTCTGAAGAAAGTATTATTTGTTTTATTTTGGCTAGAATAAAAAAAAGTTTTTTAACACCATTTTAAGGTCAATATTATTAGCCCCTTTAAGCTATATATTTTTTCGATAGTCTACAGAACAAACCATCATTATACAATAACTTGCCTAATTACCCTAACCTGCCTAGTTAACCTAATTAACCTAGTTAAGCCTTTAAATGTCACTTTAAGCTGTATAGAAGTGTCTTGAAGAATATCTAGTACAATATTATTTACTGTCATCATGGCAAAGATAAAATAAATCAGTTATTAGAGATGAGTAGGCCCACACGGAATCTGAGCGCGCAGAATTCCGCAGATTTTCCACAGAATTCCGCAGATTTTTAGCCCATCATTAATTCTGTTTATTTACTTGAGTAAATGTGTGTAAATCTGAATTTATTCAGTTTTTAAATTACACATATATCACATATTAGGGTTTTGGTAACACTTTATAATAACTACACACTATGAACCATTTATTAATCATTAGCAAATAGGGAATTCATTATCTGTTAATCATTAACTCTACATTAATAGACGTTAGTAAGCAGTTTATAACTGCAGCTACAAATGCTCTATTATTGACTTACAGCCACATTTATAATGTGCTTAATTTATGTACTTTCATACTTTGTTAATGATTTATTTTTCATTACTAAATTAAGAATTGCATTATGTACAAACCAGTTATTTAAGCATAGTTGGTGTTTTTTTAAAGATTATTCAGAATGAGTTAGTAAATTATTAATAAACTATTAAAATTAACATTTTTTAATTTTATTATTCAGGCATATACTAATAGTTAATTTGTATGTTAATAAATGCTTTATTAAGTCAACTTCATGCAGTTTTGTGACCTAATCTAAAGTAAGGACTATTTATGCTTTATAAATCCCTTATACGTGACAATTAAAGGCTTAGTTAAATTCTAAACAGGAAAAAAGAACATAAACGACATTATTCATTTCTATTCATTTGACGATACACAAATAAAGCTGTACTTCAAATAAAAAAAATTCTTTGCAACCTTATCTAAAATAAAATCACTGTAGAGTTTAAACATTGCATCTCATTATATTGTTAAATTATTTTATTGTTGTTGTTTTATCCAATTTTATGTCGTATTTTAACACTCCTGTTATTCAGCAATGTTTAAACTTTACAGTAATTTTTACTTTTTAGATAAGATTGCATTTTTTGTTCATTTGATACTGAGCCTTTAATTGTCATTTATAAGGGATTTATAAAGCATAAATAGTCCTTACTTTAGATTAGGTCACAAAACTGGATGAAGTTGAGTTAATAAAGCATTTATTAACATACACATTAACTATTACTATATAATAAGATATATAAACGTTGATTTCAATAGTTTATTAATCATTTACTAACCCATTCCTAATTATCTTAAAAACCATGGACTACTCTTAAATACAACTGGTTTGTACATAATGCAATACTTAATTTAATAATGAAAAATAAATCATTAACAAAGTATGAAAGTACATTTATTAAGCACATTATAAATGTGGTTGTAAGTCAAGAATACAGCATTTGTAACTGCAGTTATAAACTGCTTACTAACGTTTATTAATGTGGAGTTAATGATTAACAGATAAGGAATTCACTAGATGCTAATGCTTAGTAAATGATTCATAGTGTGTAGTTATTATAAAGTGTTACCAGGGTTTTAGTTATGAGACTCCCAAAATAATTCTGCAGAAATCCGCAGATTTTTACCAAAATTCTCAGCAGAAACTGCAAAAAACGTCCGCAGATTCCATCTGGCCCTAGAGTTATTAAAACTATTATGTTTAGAAATGTGTTGAAAAAATCTTCCCTCCGTTAAACAGAAATTGGGGGAAAAAAATAAACATTCTTTTTTGTTATTCAAAATGAAAATCAAATCATTTTTAAATTTTGCTTTTCCGTTTTTCACCATTAAAAAAAACAAAAACGAGCCGTTTTTTGATTTTTGTTTCAAAATTTAAAAACAAAAAAAAAAACGCATTGAGTTTCAATTTTCGTTTTTAAATATCTGTTTCTAAAATGAAAATCCAATGACCAAAAGATACACTGACCCTTCTCCTACCTCACAAACCTCAAATTTTCTGCCTGATATTTGGCTCCAGTTTATCAGGACGTGACCATTTTCTTCTCATTGATTCATTAGATGTAAACACTTTAATTCTCAAATGTTTTATGCAATAATCCAGCTTTGTGCATTAATAAAATTAGCATCTTTGAATGGACCCAGCTACTGATTCAATGAACTCTCTTCTTTTCTGCACGTTTGCATATGTCTGTGTCAGGATGTCAAGTTTCCTCTTATGCTGGACGTGTACGAGCTGTGCACATCTGAGCTGCAGGAGAAGATGGTTTCTCTGAGGTCCAAGTTTAAGGAGATGGAGGACAGGAAACTGGAGAAGCAGCAGCAGTCTGAAGCAAGTGATCTCAACTCCATCAATTCAGGCATTGTTTTAAAAGGCATTTGTAAAATAAGTAACATTTTCTTCTTCTTCAACAGCCGAATAAGAAGCCTGGTGCACCAAAGGAGACAAAATATGAACCTTTCTGTTTTCCCGATGGTAGGTACTTAATGCAGAGCTACATGTTTTCATGTCACTTCTGAAAGCGGAAATAACATATAAACGTCTCTCCACAGACTTGGGCTCCAACAACAGTGGCTACTATGAACTGCAAGCCGTTCTGACGCATCAGGGCCGATCCAGCTCATCTGGCCACTATGTCGCCTGGGTTAAAAGGAAAGAAGGTCAAGTATCAACGTTGTCTATCAAACACTCAATTCATGTTTATCTACCTCATTCATTATAGGGAGAAATAGGTCACGATTACATGTTTCGCTTTGTCTTGTTAGTCTGATCTGTAAGAACGAACTCATTCACTAACTATGCGTACGCACACATTTATGCGTGAAATGTGCACGTGGATGTTTTCATGAATAAATTTTGATTCATCAGCTTTCATACTAAGGCCCCGTTTACACTAATGCGTTTTCGTTGTGAAACGGCGTTTTAGATCAAAAACGATCCGCGTCCACACTAGCGTTTCATCTAGTGTTTCTAAACTTATCTTCGTCCACACTACTCCACCAAAAACGTATATCACGTGACCATTCGTGCACTCTGGGCATGCGCGTCCAAGTATAAACAGGAAGCATGTGTCTCGCTCGGCATTTGGTTATTGTTAGTCATTAAACGCTGGTTGAACGATGAACGCGAGCGATGAGCGAGTGCTCGAACAATAGCTTGCCTCTTGCGAATATATGCAGCTGCTGTAGTAAAAAAGGCAGAGTTTAACTGCACAATGGCGCCTAAAACGGACAATAGTGCAAACAACGCTCCCATTTCTGTGTCCATGTTGTTGTTTACAGTGAAGGCTGGTCTGCCGTCTTCCGGTAGCGTTATAGTCATGTGATAGGGGCTTGACAAATAGGGGGAGGATACGCAATGACCCAAAAGCCCAAATCAGGTAGTGAATCTCAGCAGCCACGCCTCCGTTTTCAGATGTCTCCGTTTTCCCCCATCCACACTGAGACGGAGCAGCAGCGTTTCAGAATGAAAACGACCCCTCCAGCGTTTTCAAAACACTCCGTTTTCGGGGCTCGAAAACTCCGGCGTAGTGTGGACGGATGGAGTAACCGTAGCAAAACTTATGCGTTTTAAAACGAAAATGCATTAGTGTAAACGGGGCCTAAAATTGATTCTAAATCTATGGAAAAGATTCAAGGAACAACAACAGTTCTGTCTGTTCTCAAATCTGATTGGCTGATAGCCGTGCGATATTCTGCAATAACAGCACTAATACAGCCTCTTCACCCTTTTGTATTACTCCGCCCACTCAGAGTGACAGCAGATCAATAAACTCACAAATATTGCAGCTGTTGGACAACATAATGTACTTTTGAGGCTTTTTAGCTAAGAATGTGGTTGTTTAGATTTGGAACTATGCAATTTATTTATAAGGACAGTGCCTATTTTAGATATTTATAATTTCGAAGATCCAAATCAGGCTGTCATCGAGCAGAGCAAAGATTGTTGACATTGTGCCACAAGATGGCGACAGAGTTGGCATAATAAGTCCTTAGAGGAGAAAAACAGCGTAATTTTCAAACAACAGCTGATCAAATCATTATAAAACAGGTCAGTGACATTCTAAGTCGATCTCTCTCTTTTGTATGTTGTAGTGCTGTATTTATACCACAGTATTCTGGTAGTGTTTGCTTTGCTTTGGCTTTTTCATGGTTAATTATTGTGGTATCCAGATTGCAACAGAGAAATACTGGGAAATCTCTGTAGACTGATGGCATTTCATGCTGTTCAGCCTTATAATCTTAAAATGCGAGCAAAATCAGCTGTTTTGTCATTACTTTAGACATTACGGCAGAGAATTATTCACATACTAGCTCTAAAGTGACGTTGGTGAATGAGCAACGGTTTCTGCTGTTCTGACGGCAGCTGCAGATGTGAATGGCGAAAGTAGTTCCTCAGACAAAAGGATTTTTGAGACTCTCTATGTTTTTTTTTCTTTTTTTATATACATGATTATGCCGTCGAACTGTTGTATAAATGCAATATCACACTCGTAGCACTGCCATATGGCTGTAAATCTTCACTGGTGGGACACTAAGGCACTCGGCCTATCCGCTTGTAAAGTGTGACATCACGCGAAGGGGCTTCCGGGTCCAAGCGCTCTATGAAACTGAATGAGGAGACTCATCAAATGCTAATAATAAATGTTTATAAAGCGCTGTAAAACTTTCGAAAATCACGATCGCAATATATATCAGTGTTTCCTCTAGGATTTTTTCCAGCTGTGGCGGCAGGCCTTTTGATCTACCAACTACTTTTGGCGTTATTTCAATGACAAATGTGATGCAGTCCGAGATCGGATTTGTGTAATACGAGCATGCAGATCTTTTTGCTTGCGCTAGGATTTCCCCTGTTCGTGCACAAAACTTCTTGCACGCCCTCAAATATATGCTGCTCAAGTGCAATTTAGCGCATTTACGTAGTGAATTTGTCTCTAACCTTTATTAGATTTGCAAGGAATATTTATGAACGTCTCCAATAGACCTACAGAGCAGCATTAATGCGTCCTGAGGTAAAGTGAAACCGCTATAAACTCCAGCAAGATAAAGTCTTTGTTTGTTGTATGCAGAGCCATAGACCTTTATCTATAAATAAAGTATAATTATGGAAACTGTTCATCCTAACTGAAAGCTATACGTCGTGTTTGCTGGTCTCCCGCATCACGCACCTGCCAGTCAGTCAGTCAGCATGTCACCTTAAAGGGTTAAACAAATAACGCACAGCACTACTACGATTACAGAAAAGCTTGCGCTGTTATAATTCACTTACCTTTTAATACGTTTTGCTGCGATTATAACCCGCTATTTAAAAAAAAAACGACAGTGTTTTGAATGAGAAGCTGTAATATGTAGCCGTGGCGGGATGAATTTTGGCGTGGCGCCCGCCATGGTAGAATGAATGTAGCGGAAACCTTGCATATGTCCATGCCTAATATCTGATGGCCAGAAAGTGATAAATTTTTTTATAAATTGTTAAAATTTTGGTATTTGTGATGCAGCAAGCCCCGTGATTGTTGTGTACACTATGACCTTATATAAAATTCACTTTAATGTGTGATATGAATAAAAAGTTATCATAAACGAATATTTTGTCAAGTCAAATGAGTGGACCCGGAAACAGTATTACATACGTCACCATCACGTCACCACTTAACAAGCGGATGGCCTCGAGTCAATGCACGCCTCCCACCAGTGCCGATATACAGCCATATTGCACTGCTACGAGTGTGATATTGCTCAAATGTGCAACATCACATGAGTAGCAGTGCCATATGGCTGTATATCGGCACTGCTAACAGTGCAGAGGCTTAGTGCTCCACCAGTGATGATATACAGCCATATGGCACTGCTACGAGTGTGATATTGCGTTTATACAACAGTTCGACAGCATAATCATGTATATAAAAAAAAAAGAAAATCAAAGACCAGTGCTGCGTCCCAATTCGCATACTTATACTATGACCTCAAAGTATGTACTTTTTTGTGGAGGAAAAATCTATACTTTTGAGTGTGTAACCGAAAACTATGCAAGCTTTGGGACATACTACTTCCTCGTTACACAGATCGTTGTGTTGCTTAGTTTAGAGCCCTGTCGATCATCCACATTTCTGTCGTATTTAATTTCCTACCTTATTGGAGAAGCAGCAGCAGGATAATCTCTCATTCACAAGTCTTTCATGCAGAGAAATCTCCTCAGGTCTTCGGATAATTCTGCATTCAGACGGTAATGTCCAAACACGTCTTTATATAAGTTCAGTATTGTTGTTGCAGATGAAATATAACACAGACAACGCTATTTAAATATTCTCCAGTGGGCTAGATATTAATTAACAGTCATACAAACATCTTTACTGAAGCCTCTCTGCTTGACGGTTGGTCTCGTGCGTCCATCATGTTTGTGGTTTGTTTACACTTTTCACCCGCGTTTTGTAGTTCTAATCGATATTCACATCAACGCGCAATGTACTGTGGGCAATATCAGCGGTTAGAGTATGGACGCTTCTACACTTAAAATTTTGACCGGAAATAGTAAACCATCCGGGAGTTTTTGGCATACTCTTTTCAACATACTACGATTTGGGACACACTAATTCTATTTGCACATACTATTTAGGACGGATAGTATGCGGATTGGGACGCAGCAGAAGAGTCAAAAACACTTTTGTATGAGGAACTACTTTACTATCCTTATAAATAAACTGCATAGTTGCAATCTGAACAACTACGTTCTCGCCTAAAACAGCCTCAAAAGTACATGATTTTGTCCTCCAGCTGCAATATTTTTCTAGTTTCTAGTCCAAATATCAAAAAAAAAAATCTTGTGTTCAAAAATAATATGCCAAAGTGAAGTGATTTTTATTTTTTTTACCTATAAAACAAGCAAAATAATCTTGTTTTCGCTTTGATTTAAGATTATTTAGCTTGATTAAGGGAAAAACTCACTTCATTTTGGGATATTCTTTCTGAAAACAAGACAATATTTTTTGCCTGTCTAGAAAACGCTTCTTGAGTTAGGAAGTTTACATATTTGGAGTAGAAACAAGACAAAACCAAAGAATTTTTTGCATTCCTGAATGTTTCTAGCCATTACAGCGTATATGGAGGAATCCCAAAGGTAATTTCAATACCTTAAGACTTTTGAAAGACCTCCTCGTCGCCACTTTAAGTTCTAATCAGTATCAAACCTTCAACTTAATAACCAGTTGCTAATAAACAGTTGTAGTTAAATCAATGGAGCACAACCGTGCAACAGAACTCAGATAAGCTCGAAAGAATAAATGACGTGGTTTTTTTCAGCGGCAGGTTTCAGCCACTGTTTAAACTCGTCTTTCTCCAACTAGGAGTACGCAAACTTACACTTTTTAATTTTGCCGTATGTTTCGCTACATGTGGAGAGCGTCACATCGCCTTCCCGCATTTGTCGCAAATTACTTGACATCACCCGGACAGAGGAGCTTGGCCGAACGTGCCCCGTCCCGAACAAATTACGTGGTTCGAGCACGCCATTGTTAATATTAGGAGGAAAATAAAGATAGTTCTGCTTTTTTGGAGTCAAACACTTTGGACAACGCTTAAACAATATTTAAGACCTCGTAAAGACGTGATTAAGACTTTTTAATACCTTTTAAAGGCCTTAATTTCCTCATAATTGATTCATCAACTTTTAATACTGTTTAAGACCCCGCTCTCCTCCTCCGTAAAGTTTTATCTGCTCCTGACTCCTCCCTCTCTCTCCGAACAGATGAATGGGTGAAGTTTGACGATGATAAAGTCAGCGTGGTGACGCCAGAAGACATCTTGAAGCTGTCCGGAGGTGGAGACTGGCATATAGCGTACGTCCTGCTGTACGGCCCTCGACGTCTGGAAATGCTCGAGTAACACTGAAGAAACTTAAACCATAAATGCCATTTCAGAGCACTGTCTGTATAGATGTGCAAAATAAATTTTTCGTGTCTTTAAAAACATGACCTTAATATTTTCTAAACTCTTCAAGCAGCATGTCGGTTGAGGGGGTTTTTCCTCCCTTTCACGGATGAAGGACCCGATGATCCTTATTTGGACTTTATTTTTTATTTGTAATGTTTTCTATATGCGTTTTTCAAGCCTGTGTTCACTCTCAATAGACAAGAGAAGTAATGACTGTGCATTAAAAGATGTTCTTGACCTAAAATGGAGGTTGGACGATAGCAGGATCTCATCCAAAGAAACCCGACGCTCACGAGGACGTGTTGTGTGTAGATTGAAATATAATAATCGATGGCTGATTTCATATGGAAGCACTTTGCGAGGATGTCTTTAAGCTCAGTTACTGCTTCTGTCTTCTAGCCTACCATGCAGAAAATGTAAACTCATCTGTCCTCAAATACAATCGGAGAAAAACGAGAGAGTTCTTTGTTATTGACTGCTCGCTATTGGTAAACGGTGAGAAAATAAAGCCACTGACGAACATTATTTACAAATAGATTCATTTCAAATGACGGTTTATTCCAAAAGCACACAAAAAAATACAGTTTAAAACCAAAACGAGACACTTTCGTTATGTTTCGCTGAGATTATCTGCGATGTTGTTGAATCCGGCTGCGTTCAGTGCCATGACCAGGCTCTCCATCGTTGCTTGGGAGCCTTCTCGGTCCTGCCAGGCCACCAGAAGCATTTTGGCCTGTAGATCCACATCTTCACTGTCAGACTCGATCACTCTGATCTCCTTGTCACTCATTTCAAGATGATCCGCCAGCGTTTTCCACTGGGACCCGAGTTTTGCTGCGATTTCGTCCATTTGACTGTTGGTCACGGCTTTGCTTTGAATGCTGGGACCTGGAGAGAAAAAAAAAAAAAAAGTTCACTTTAGCTGCGTCCTAAATGGCACACTATACACTCAACAACATAGTATATATATATATGCATGTATGTAGTGTCATCCCAAATGGAACACTAATGTTTTTTCACTAAGCGGGAGTTCAAACCCTTTCCCTGATGACGTTTGACGGTTGCCAAATTAGCGAAATGAACAAAGTACCAAATAATAGGTGCCATGAGTATAACCGCATTCACCATCAGGACATGTGAGCAAAGCTGCGGTCGTGGAGTGTGTGAAGTGTCCATCATAACACACTTCATTTTACCGGTTGAATAAGTGCATCATCCAGGTAATTAAAGTGCACTCATTATTAAGAGTTTTCAGTGTGAACACTATTTATACTACAACATGGTGTAGAATAGTGCACGAGTATGCGATTTGGGACGCACCTTTAGAGTCCACATTAGCTGTGACCATTGTTTTTTTTTTTTAGATTTCAAGGGCCAACTATTGTTTTGTTATTAATGACATGCACAGATGAATTGTTCACCACTAAACTAGCAATGCGAGCGAACAAAATCAATTCTGTTAGCTTTGATTTCATTTGTACTTAAACTAAATTTTTTTATATTGGTTTTAATATACAGAACTAAATCGTAAAAAAACAAGACAGTCGGGGCTCAAAGGTCAAATACAGTAAGAAACATTTTCAATATATTAAACCAATTAGAGATACCGTCCAAGTGCACCGAGTAGAGAAAAAACAAAAAGATAATTAAAGATAAAGTGGTCTGTCGCATTCTTGTTCTCAAATCCAAAATATCATGCTGCAAATTATGACAACACTAAACGGCCATTCACATCTAAAGTTTCAGCTCAAAATATCACACATATGTTTTATAACTCTGTGAATCTGCCCCTTTTAGTCTTTGATCCTAATTGTGGCGTTTTGGTGACTGTCGCTTTAAATTCAAATGACATTGTGCTCTTTTCAAAAGAGGGCGGAGCTACAAATGCTTGTGTGTCAGCATAGTGGCAGATTCAAAAACAGAACTAACGTCCTATGCTAATGAGGGAGAGATGGTCACTAGTGGGCGGGGCTTTCCCCCTCTGATGACACGAACTAAGTGTTTAAAATCTAAGTGTTTCTGCAGACTGTTTTAATCAAGCGTGATAATAAAGAATAGAATTAATACATTTTTACCACTAGAAGCTGCTTATATTCACACACTTTCCTTCACACAACTGTGTTTAAACCTCTTAAAGAAGTGATTTTTGCATAATAGGTCCCCTCTAATGAATGGAACAGAATGTAGCAGGGAAAGTCAAAAGTGGTGAAAATGTTTAATAAGAAGCAGAAACTCACTGTCGTTGCTGTCCTTCAGCAGGTTATCTCCATTCTCATCATCATCCTCCTCTCCAGTTTTGATCTCCTCAGAAGGAATGTCTTTCTGTTAAAAAACCCCCGTAAAATTAAGGTTTTTGCATACAAAAAAAAAAATTAAATACTTTAAAATACTTACATTTATATTTTAAATATAAAAAAATTAAATAAAAAATACTTATAATTAAATATAAAAATATCAAACCCTTATTTCCATGGGTTAAAATATGCATTTCTGTAAGAAACAAATCAAAAACAAACATACAAATTCTGACCACAGAACTTATTAAAATTTACAGCCATGAGAAAAAGTTATAAAACCACTTCATCATTTACTATTAATGTAATGAGTGTTAATTTCACAACACATATATATTTTTAAATTATTCTGTAAACTACGGATGACATTTCTTCCCGATTTCAAATAAAAGTGTTAAATGTTGCACAAAATAACATTAAACTGCAGCGTTTTCAGATACGTTTATATTCATTTTTCCACAAAACAATACTGATGTATAGTAGGGTTGGGCGATGTCGACCAATCTGGCATCGTATGATGTCTAATGTGAAACATCGCGATGGACGATGGCATTGTTGTCGTAGGCGGCAGTGAATCAATCATTTATGAGTAATTAATTCATAACGAATGAATTATTTTAGCCTACCGTTTCAACTACCTGACCCACATTGTCTTTGTTTTACCCATAACCAAATCATAAATAAATAAAGAGAAGTTACACACAAATTACCACCTGTCAATCACTTTTTCCACAGGACTCTGGCATGAATAGTCAGAGTGATCTGTGTCGTTATAATGGCGTCCACAAACTTGGTTGGTAAAAAAGTTGCACAAGCAACCAACAGTATCTGAGGTTTCGAGAAAATTACTAAGTACAAGCATGAAAGCTAAAATAATCATGTTTAACAGCTATAGTGAGACGTGATCCAGCGGTACATCCTTGATAAACTGTCTGCTGTGCACTGCTCTCTGGGGGTTTGTGCTCAAAGCACCCGCTGACTGCCTGGAGCTCAGATGCACGCATATGCTGCAGCGCATGACAGAGTGTGTGTGGTCACGTGATGTTCGTTTTCAGCGGTATAGTGTGGATGGAGGGCTGTTCAGAAATGCTAGCTGAAACGCCAGTGTGGACGTGGAACGTTTTCGTTCTAAAATGCCATTTTAAAACTAAGATGTATTATTGTCTTATGTGTTACCGTCTTTCGGATGAGACGTTAAACCGAGGTCCTGACTCTCTGTGGTCATTAAAAATCCCATGGCACTTCTCGTAAAGAGTAGGGGTGTAACCCCGGTGTCCTGGCCAAAGTCCCTCAATCGGCCCTTACCCATCATGGCCTCCTAATCATCCCCATCCACTGAATTGGCTCTATCACTGTCTCTTCACTCCACCAATAGCTGGTGTGTGGTGACCGCAGTGGCGCCGTTGTCCTGTGGCTGCCGTCGCATCATCCAAGTGGATGCTACACACTGGTGGTGGTGTGGAGAGACCCCCCTCATGATTGTGAAGCGATTTGGGTGTATGGCCATACACAATAAATGCGCTATATAAATACACATTACATTACATTGTAAATGGGGCCTGAGTGTGTATTTTTCGCGAGCGGGTTTGCAACAGGGGCGGGGCAAAGGATCGCGATGCCGGCTCAGCATCGTGATGTCTATCGCCCATCAGCGATGGACGATGGCATCGTCTATCGACCCAACCCTAATGTATACCTTAACAAAGCAATATTTGGTGGAATAAACGATATCTTTTGGAATGACTCTGATTTAGAAGAAATGTTCTCTTTAAGACCTTTAAAGAATAAAACAAATATGAACATTTACTTAAAGCCAAACCTCCAGAAAATTTCTGAGTAGTCTCTTCATTTTTTTTGTCCCCATTGATTTATAAATGTTTTTTTTTTTTACTAAATTGGATTATATTTTAAATGGTTAAATGCACAAATAACTTTGTATTTTGTCACTAGGTTTTACCCATGTCAGTAAGTTAATTCAAAGATTAAAAATATTAAACGGATAAGTCACCTAAAAAAAAAAATCAATATATAAATATATAATAATATATAATATTCATTAAATATAATTAAAAAAGAAGATATTTTGAAGAAAGCTGAAAACCGGTAACCACTGACTCCCATAGTAGCAAAAACAAATACTATGGAGGTCATCAATGGTTACCGGTTTTCAACATTCTTTAAAATATCTTCTTTAATGTTCAACAGAAGAATCTCAACCCTCATTACCAAGAGTCAGGCGAGTAAACGATGACAGAATGTTCATTTTTGAGTGAACTCTCCCTATTTCAGTGTTATTGTAGCGCTGGGTTAGGATGTGTCCACTCACAGGCAGCTCTTTGGCCAGTTTGATGACCATGTTCTCCAGGTAATCGGCCAGACTCTTGAACTGCTGGTTTGTGGGCTGGAAGAAGTGCGGACTCCTCCTGGACAGCAGGCGCAGCGCTCGCCAGCCGTAGTTTGAGTTTCGCACGACTCTAATAGAGAAAAAACTCAATATAACTCACACTCCTTGCTCTCTTCGTGATTCTGAAGGAGTAAAAAAAATATATTAAATATTCACTGTACTTGTATTCGTCCTCCACCATGTTTGCTGGATCTGCCTGTTCGATGGCTTCTTCAAAGAAATCCTCCAGCGAAGGCATGAATTCCCTTTAAACAAAACATGTGTTAATGCCAAATCTTTATTATTATTATTATTAAAGGGATAGTTCACCCAAAATTTAAAATGTACTTTCCCACAAGTGTTTCCAAACCTCTATGAGTTTCTTTTTTCTGTTGAACACTAAAGAAGATAATCTGAAGAATGTTGAAACCCGGTAACCACTGACTTCCATAGTTTTTCCTACTATGGAAGTCAATGATTACCCGTTTTCAGCTTTCTTCAAAATATCTTTAGTGTTCAACAGAATAAAGAATCTCAGAGGTTTTGAAACACCCGAGAATAAGGGAGCGAATCTTGATTTCTGAGTGAACTATCCCTTTAAGTAGATCCAAGCTAAACACGAACCTGTTTTCTGACTTGCAGGCCTCCATATTGTCAGGGTTCAGATTCCAGAGCCTCGTGAGCTCGTCACTGTTGAAGATCAAGAACAGCAGAAATGACTTAAAAATAAGATCTGAATCAAATTCTTAAGAACCGAATACCTGATAAGGTACAGTTCAGTACGGAGTTATAATACGGGTTACTCGAATAATGTGGAAATGAACTGTAAGATAAACAGTAGTCAAATATTCTCTTACTTTCCCATCAGGATTTTGCGATCAGGGCCCTTCCCCAAGAAGTCTTCTGGTGCTTGTCTCTTTCTGCTGGGCCGGATGGGTTTAGTCTCTGCGGGTCTGCGAAAAACAACAGTATATATTATATTATATTATATCATATTATATTTATTACATTATATTTATCATGTTATATTTATTATATTATAATATATTCAATTATATTTATTATATTCAATTATATTAATTATATTATATTATATTTATTATATTTATTTAATTATATTATATTTAATTATATTTATTATATTATATTTATTATATTATATTTATGATATTATATTAATTTATATTTATGATATTATATTTATTATATTATATTAATTATATTAATTATATTATATTATATTTATTATATTATATTAATTATATTTATTATATTATATTTATTATATTATATTAATTATATTAAATTATATTTATTATATTATATTTATTATATTAATTATATTTATTATACTATATTAATTATATTATATTTATTATATTAAATTATATTAATTATATTATATTTATTATATTATATTAATTATATTATATTATATCATATTAATTATATTATATTTATTATATTATATTTATTATATTATATTTATGATATTATATTAATTTATATTTATTATATTATATTTATGATATTATATTAATTATATTTATTTAATTATATTATATTTATTATATTATATTTATTATATTATATTAATTATATTTATTATATTATATTATATTTATGATATTATATTTATTATATTATATTAATTATATTAATTATATTAAATTATATTTATTATATTTATTATATTATATTAATTATATTTATTATATTATATGTATTATACTATATTAATTATATTATATTTATTATATTATATTTATTATATTATATTATATCATATTAATTATATTATATTTATTATATTATATTTATTATATTATATTATATTTATTATATTTATTATATTATATTATTTATTATATTTATAATATTATATTTATTATATTATATTAATTATATTATATTTATTATATTATATTATTTATTATATTTATAATATTATATTATATTATATTATATATTATATTATATTTATTATATTAAATTCAGGGTTCATACACATTTTAACTACTAAAATTCCATCACTTCTCCAGAACTTTCAAGTACATTTTCATGACGTAATCTTTCATGTAATGTCTACTACATATACATGGTAAATAATAAGAAAAGCAACAACGTTCAAATTTATTACAGCATATCATAGAACACCAACAATATATGTTGTTTAAATGTGTTTTTATATCTATGTAAAGTTGATTTTGATAATGTTTACACAGCACTAACAATGTGAGAGCAAATTTTTGGCCAAGGACAGAAAAGAAGTAAAGACAACTAACCTATATTCAAGTTAGGGCTGCACAATATATCATTTCAGCATCGATATCGCAATGTGTGCATCCGCAATAGTCACATCGTAGGATATGCAATGTTGGGAATATAGTTTAATATGGAGTTTAATCATAATGCAGTAAAAGTTTATCATCTGCATGCATTTTTAAAGAGATAAAATATTAAACCCAAATATTACTCACCATTTTCATTACACCCTTCACTTGTTTCAAACATTTATGAGTTTTCTTTTTTTAAATGAACAACAAATAATAACTCCTAGAGTATTGAAACAAGTGAAGTGTGAGGAAATAGTGAGTACACTTTAATCTTTGAGTAAACTGTCCCTTTAAGGCCTGTGACTGTGTGAACATTTCAATATTTCACTTTAATAAAGATTCAATAATATACAATGAAGACTCTGAAGTGTTGATTATTCAATATCTGTACCTGAATAGTGAATACCTGAAAACTATAATTCACATTTATCTTTATTATATATTATTTATCTATGCTTGTAATTTACTTGTTTTATAATATTCAAGATTCACTCTACAAAATCAGCCCCAATCAATCTAAATAAACCTGTTCAATCATCTGGTGAAATTGTATTCACATCGCAATATACATCACAGAAATACAAAATATGGTACTGTCAGATTATTCCAATATCGAGCAGCCTTAATTCAACTATACAGATATTCGTTCAACTAATTTCCCTGATTTCTTCAAAACTTTGTGGGTTTTTCTGTTTTCCAAAACTTTTCCAGGCCTGGAAAATGCCATGTCAAAATTCCATTACTTCTCCAGGGTTTCCATTGAGCTTCTCCATGGTTTTCCTCTTTATTCATCAGGGGTCGCCACAGTGGAATGAACCGCCAACTTATCCAGCATATGTTTTATGCAGCAGATGCCCTTCCAGCCTCAACCCATCACTGGGAAACTGCACATTAAATTTTTCTAAATTGATTTAGCAACTTTTAATACTTTTTTGAGACCCCGTGGACACCCTGCTAGAATATGAATCTTCATTACGCTTGTTGCATGAATGCAATAATTGCGTTTGTGTTTAATACCTCTCCTTTACAAAGCTCGGGCAGCCTTCATTTTTCCAAGAGTTCCAGTTTTCCTCTGTGTTCAGGATGTGCTGTAGGAGAAATAATCAATAAATTAACATTATTATTGATATTGTATTTATGTTATTTTTTATTTATTTTTACTATTATTATGTCTGTATGTGTGTTTTTTAAAATGTATTTATTTTTATTTCAAGATTACACAACTAGCTGATGATCAATAAAGCGTAATTGGCATGCTGTCCCGGGAGAGAGCCCTGAGCTCGTATATCCTCGAGCCCGGGGCTCCCTCCCGTTAGAAGGGCGAGAGGGAAGTTCGAGCTCAGGAAGGTCTCGAGAACTCCCCCGCTTATCGCCGTGTGAAAAGTGTAAACTAAAGTTGTCTTAGGCAATAATTTGGTTTAGTCGATTGGCTATGGTGTATGTTTTTGGACGGTGGGAGGAAACCCACGCGAACATGGGGAGAACATGAAAACTCCGCACAGAAACGCCAACCGGCTCAATGAGAGGTTGAACTGGTGGCGTTCTTGCTGTGAGGCAACAGTGCTATTCACTGGGCCGCCGTGTCGCCCTATAGGAAAGGGTGGAAATAGGGGTGGTAGGAGGAAGTAACTTCGAGACGAAGATAACTGCAGTGAAATCTCTGGTTATTTATAGTGTGTCCGTAATCATCTAATAGGGCAGATTACGGAGCTGATAAGGTACCAGCCGTGTTGATCATAAGCACGTGATCCTCTCGAAATTAGTTTATAATGACCCACACTTATTGAGTCTTATATTATTCATCTGTATTTACTGGATTTATGATAGCAACATCTAATTACAGCCACTGCCGCTGTTGGGGAGGGGAGGGAAAAGGGGATGTTAAAAGTAGGTTAAAATTTGTAAACTGATTGTACTGTTAAATTATTGAAGAAAATAAAAAAATTAACATTGCTTGAAGTCAAAAGCTGATATTTCTTTATGTATTTATAATAAGAGAAAACTAAAATCCATACATGTGAATAATTTGCAGATACGACTTACCTCAACCATCGATCCAAACTTGTCCCCATCTGGAGGGATTTCTTTCAGCAACTGCAATTGAAAAAAGGAGGTGACATTGTGATTAATAATTAATTTGTAGAAATCCTCCAATCAGTGATAGGTCAAAACTAACCTGATGGACTAGTTTGGTTGTGTCCTCGATCCACAGAGACTGATCGTCATTCAAAACACAACTGGAACTGGAACATTGCAAGATTTATTTATTTATTTTTTTAAACTGAGAAAATCAGGGCAAACTTTTTTTTTTTCTCCATCTTGCTCACCTCTTAAACTTGACCTGGCCCTTGAGATACTGGAAGAGGATGAGGTACTGCAGGAGAATGTGTCTTCTGAAGTTGCTGTCGCTCAACTGAAGATCCATCAACTGCAGAAAGATGAGAAGTTCATCATGAGTTAACGGTTCAGTGTGTGGAGTAAAAACTGAAGAATGAAAAAAACAATGGATCAACCAACTTTCTCACTGGTCAGGAACTTGGCAAAGTAGACATGATCTCCAGTAGAGGTTCTCATCTCCTCCAGCTTTTTCTTAGACGCCTGCATATCATCCAGTTTAAAGCTTTTGAAGACCGCTAGCGCCTCATCTGAATACTGCACAGAAAACACCAAGAGCAGATGTTAAAAACACGACCCCTTCTATTTCAGTTGTTTCCTCAAGTTGATTAAATACCTTAATAAAAGTCATCCATGAGAACTTGTCATAGCATTGAACAGGGTTTCTGAAATAGTCCTGCAGGGTCCAGAATTTTCTGTACAAGTTGTAGTCTATAGGAATGGAGCTACAAAACAAAAACCTGAATTAGACTGGAACGAAAGTGTGTAATAACTAATTAAATATAATGCAAGACTAGCTATGTTTCCAAATGCCTATTTTTATGCACAATTTGGACTATTACATTAAAAAGCTTCATAGGAATTGCAAGATGTGTATATTTTGAAAATGCAGATAAAAAAAAAAAAAAAAAAAAACTGCACACAACTGAAACTTTTTATCTGACAGGAAAAAAATACAGCTGTACTTCATTTAGAAGTGCTGCAAACAGTTGTCATTATTGCAGAATGATTATCTCCATGTCATTAGCGACTGATATACAGAATTCGAATTTAGGCCGATTAAACTGAATTTGAATTATGACCCATTAAACCAGATTCGAATTTAAACCGATTAAACCGAATGCAAATTTATACCAATTAAACCGAATTTGAAATTAAACAGATTAAACCCAATTCAAATTTAAACTGGTTAAACCAAAATCAAATATAAAACAGATTAAACCGAGTTTGAATATAAACTAATTAAACTGGATTTGAACTTAAGCTGATTAAACTGAATTGGAATTTAAACCGAATTTGAATTTAAACCAATTAAACCAAATTTTTACTTAAATCGATTAAACCAAATTTGAATTTTAACCTATTAAACCAAATTTGAATTTTAACCGATTAAACCAAATTCGAAATTAAACCAATGAAACTGAATAAATTGTTAACTGATTAATGTGAATTCAAATTTAAGCTGATTAAACCAAATTCGAACGTATACCACTTAAGCCAAATTTGAATTTAAACTGATTAAACTGAATTTAAACCAAATAAACAGAATTTGAATTTAAATTAATTAATCCAAATTTAAACTGAATTTGAAATCCATACTGATTGAACAGATTTAGAATTTATACAGATTGAACCGAATTCGAATTTAAACCGTTTAAACCAAATTCAAATTTTAACCGAATAAACCAAATTCAAAATTAAACCAAATTTGAATTTAAACCGGTTAAACCAAATTCGAATTTAAACCGGTTAAACCAAATTCATATTTAAACTGATTAAATCACATTCGAATATAAACCAATTAAACCGGAATTGAACTTAAACCGATTAAACAAAATTCGAATAAAAAACAAAACAAAAAACGATTAAACCAAATTCAAAGTTTAACTGAATTGGAATTCCATAGCCAAACTAAAGCCAAATACAAACTATAACTGATTAAACTGGATTTAAACCATTTAAACAGAATTCGAATTTAAATTGATCAATCCGAATTCGAATTTAAACTGGATTTGCTATGTAAACTGATTGAACCGATTTATTTATTTATTTGAATTTACTGATTGAACCGATTTAATTCGAACTAGAACTGATTAAATCAAATTCGAAATTAAACCAAATACAAAATATAACCGATTAAACCAAATTCGAATTTTAACTGATTAAACAGAATTCTAAATTTTATATGAGCTGAGTAAACCAAATTCTAATTTTTAACCGATTAAACCAAATTCGAATTTAAACCGATTTTCAGTGTACTACGACTCTGTGTAGTAAACTCTGGAGGTTTACTAGAACCAGCTTTACTGACAAAATGCCCATGAATATCGCCTCAGCCCTAGTCAGGATTATGGGTTGTAAAAATAAAAAGATCTTTACCATGGAGCAGGAGCATCTTCATCCCCCATCTCTCCCTCCTCCACATCCATTCCTTCCTCCTTAACCTCTGTGTGCTGAAAAAAGTAAAAAGTCTCACATTTAATTCTCGTTTTGCAAAAAAGAAACGTATTAACCAAATGAAAGTGAACATTAGTGAGCTTTGCATTACCTGCTGTCCCAGTGTGCTGTCCTGCTCATTTTTGTTGAACACGGTGATGTTATCAAGATTGAACTGGCTCTGTAGGTTTAGTCCTGTAGCCCAGGAGTAAAATCTTTAGCAGCTTAGTCAAAAAATAACCACTGAATGAAAAACAAATGTAAAACAGATACCTGATTTTTCTGACAGGGGGAAGAGACGTGCTAAAAACAGCTGGATTCGCCCACAAAACACCGTGTTCTGAGATTTAGAGAGTCTTCTGAGGAGATCTACAGGTAAACACGTTAATAACATTATTCATCTACTGTCTGAAGATGTGTGCGAGTTGAGAGTTTATAATAAGCTGAATATTAAATTTGTCTGTAGTTTCTTTTTCTATTTAGTCTATAAGAAAAACCCTTCTTGAATACATTTACCAATATTTAATCCGACGCCAACTGGCAGAAACACTATGAGCCTTATTAATGATAATTTATTACATTCCAGAGTGTGTTATTCCTAGATAACAATTGCTAAATAACACATGCTCGTCCGGGAACTTTGAACCACCTTGACTGTCGTTTATATATATATATATATACTTACACCTACGTTCATTCGTATCTGCAAAAACCACGGTTTTTGTCTGTTTGTTGCTGTCTTGTGAATTAATAATACATAGGTTAGTGTATGCTCCATTCAGCCGGTTATGTTTCTGTCAACTTTGCGTTTTTGACTGTTTATGGCTAAATAATGCAGAGGTTAGTGTATACTCCATCAGCTGTTTTCCTTTCTATCAGATCTGTGTTTAATTAAAGAACTAATAAACTATTACAACTCAGGACAATGTTTTGTATCAATTTGTTGCTTTGTGTCTGGCTGCTGATAAGCCTGTCAGGCTTTATTTTGCTTTAATAACCAACAGGCCGTGCTTTATTCTTTACTTAATCTCTAGGGTTTACCATTTTTACGTTACCAGCTCATACTATGAAAGCAATGCAACTTAATTTTCAACTACCTCTTGAAGTGGCCAAAAGCAGACATGTGCAAGATGTTTTAAAGTGACTTGGACTGTAGAGAAAAATAATATTGATACTCACCATTGCACATCCTTAACAAGTAATTTTTTCCAGCAGAGTAAAATGTATTCTGTAAAAAGAAAGGCAAACATAAATAATATAGCAGCAAAAAGCAAATAAGTGGTTAAGCACACTAATGACAACAAAGTTGATAACAAAGCATTTACTTAAATGTCTCCTTTCAATTAAAATTTTGCCTTGATTTTAATGAACTACAATAAAGAATATGACACTATTTTTTAAATGTTAAATTATACTTTAATTCAGCAGTTTTAATTTCATGCAAAAATATTATATAAATATTATATATATATATATATATATATATATATATAGAAGAGGACTACAGTCTGACAAATACTGCAGCTGCTGGACAACATAATGTAAATTAGAGGCTTTTGTAGACGAGAATGTAGTTGTTTAGATTGCAACTATGCAGTTTATTTATAAGCAGGGCTCGATATTGCGTCCGTTTTGGTCGGATATGCTCCCGAAATTTTATCTATGCGACCTCAAAATATATTTGGGATCATTTGTGCGAGTGCATGAAATTGTTGGATGCGATCGGTTTTCACTGCAAAATGTTCACCGCATGCGCAGATTTGGGGCACATTAACGGAGAATGCATCTTTGCACTTGAAACGCAGCGCTCAGGAACAGTTTAAAACTGTTGCCATGTCAACTTGCTGCAGTAAACAAAGCCCCGCCTTCACGCTCTTTTTATTGGCCCACTGCGCTAGAACTGATCGCTAATGGATTGGTTAAAATCAGCTGTCAATCACTCAGTCAACGCCTTCTGCCTTCAGATGACAGGAGAGCTACAACCGCGAAAATGTAAAGCGCTGAAGATGAGAATGACAACAACACGGTCAGATTTTGTTTTTGAAACCACCTAAAGCAACAAATAATGGCACATCTGATTACTGATCGTAGTTTATGTTAATCTACATTTGTCGAAGTGTGGATTAAAGACTTCCATTGGCTTCAAGTCCGCTATGAAAATAAATAAAGCATTCACTGTAAAGTCTGTGGGACGGAATTTTCAGGTAACTGTTTGCCACATCTACACATTTTAAGCACGAGATGTTCTGTTTAATCCTTTATTTAATTGCCAGATGCTGTCAGCCGTGCAGCTATAAGTAAAAGATAATACGTACATATATATATATATTTTTTTTTTTTTAATTTATGTGTATGTACACATATACATATACATATATATATATATATATATATATATATATATATATATATATATATATATATATATTTATGGTGTCTCAGACTTCTTCATAGACCTGTGACAGGCTGCCCCAATGCTGACATCACCAGTCAACCTGTCTTTATTTGATACTGGTGCAAAAATTCACAAAGTGTTAATGTGAATATGTAGATCCATACGGCAGACCAGATAACTTTATAGCGTTAGCTAGTTAGTGACATTGTACAGCATTTCCATTCCGCTAGCTTAATTACCTTCATAATCCATTATGTATGATGAAGCATACAATTTAAATCCTTTGGCCAATTTGGTGGCCGGACATTTAGATGATAATGAGCATATTCGGTGGACATCTGGGATGCTTAACTTTGGTAGTTCCTGGAGGCTTCTTGTATAAAACAACTCCAAATTGGCGGAGAGTGAAAAACTGGAAGTGTTCTACCCAGGTTGATTGGAACGCGTAAGTTGCGCATATATCCTATTATATAACACATAAAACACTACTTATTACTTACTACTTTCAATAACAAACTGCTGCCGCATATGAAATAGCGATGAGCGGAAGTGTTCTACCCAGGGATCCGGTTTGGTCACGTGACATTCGACATATACCCCATTGACTAAGATTAAACTAATATTGCAGCTCATGAAAGACCGGTATTGCTATTAAAATGACGTATACAAATAATAAGGTATATGTCAAAAGCATCTGTGCAATATCAGACAGCACCCGTGAGAACACAGCACGTTAACAGATTCATTCATGGCTGGTGCAGGGCTGGTGAGCGGTCCGTCTGTGTATCTTTTGGTCACTCAATTATGTTATAAAAATTTATTTTCTTGTAATAACAGGATTTCGTTGAGACATTTTCCTCACGCAAGCATATATATTTTTTGCTTGTTGGTTTTCATTAGTGTTGATTTCAAATGCAATAAATCTGTTTATATAAAACTTAGCAACGGTGCTCATAATTGGTGGGTGCGACTAACTTTTGACTGGTGCGCCTAAATTTTTAAAGTTAGGAGCACCAGTGCTACCAAGCAAAAAGGTTAATTTTGAGCCCTGTATAAGGATATGAGATTCAGCGCCTCAGCAGCCATCAGCCTGCCATACTTAGCAGAGCAAAGACGTTCCACCAAAAGATGGCAACAGAGACGGCATAATAAGTCCTTAGAGGAGGAAAACAGCATTTTTCAGCGTACATTTCAAACTACAGCTGAACAAATCATCATAGAGCAGGTAAATGACATTCTAAGGCAATATTTATCTTTTTGTATTTTGTAGTGCTGTATTTATACCATAGTAATCTGGTAGTGTTTGCCTTTTTCAGGGTTAATTATTGTGATCTCCCGATTGCGACAGAGAAATACTGAGAAATCTCTGTAGACTAGGGATGTCAGTTTCTACAAAATTCCATGATCGATGATCATTTAAATTAACGATCAATCAATCGATTAATCGTTAATCCTTATAAACCATATGTTTGTAAAATACATACGAATAGGCTACTGAAGAATGAGCCGAATATGCAATGCATTATGGTTCTTGCTTAATCGTCACAACGAAATAATCTAAGCATTCATTTTATAGATATAAACTATAAAAATAAAAAATAAGACATTTTAAGTAATCAACATTATATGTAAAAAACCCAAACTAGGCTACAGGCTGAATGCGTCAGATGTGAACATGCGGCACACGCTTCTGTTAAAGCTTCAGTGAAGAACAAACCATTTAGGCTATGACAGACCAATGCTATCTCACGGCTAGTGTTGGACAATATAAGAAATTTTCAGATTGCCATATTGTCCCCCTGTGAGATCGCCGACACGATATATGGGCGCGGCAGTGTTAGGTTTCTAATTTGCTCATTTATTTAACCATTTTTAAACGTATTTAATAGGCCTAAACTTTCGGCTGCTTTTTTAAAACTTATTTAATAATCTACTTCATTTGCATTATGTTTTATCTCAGAAAATAATTCAAACCAATGCAAATCACCGCGCTCTTACAGCTAAACTGTGTGGCGCGGGACAGGATTTGATGGTGATTTCGGGTGGTTCGATGGCTCCATGCCGTTATCATGCTGCAAAATGCATATAATATAAATGGATGCAAGCAAATGAAATTATATTTATCTGCGCACGGAAGAAACAAGGATGCATGCATTAAAGTCCTTTCAGACGGGAGGCGGACGGAGGTCTCACCGCCTGCGCGTGTTTCTGTGCGTGCGTTTATACATGTTTTGTTTTTCAGAGCGCACTGCGGCTTCAGGTCTGATCATCATCACAAAAGTAGTCATTAACAGTGTCACCTCTGTATTTGCTCAAATCTAACACAATGTTGCGCTTGGGATATGCGTTTATTGTTTGTCAGAGTTTTGTTTAGACTATTGCCGACGCGCCGCAGCTCTGGCTCTAATATTAGAACTGAGCTCAGTAAAATGTTGTTTGATAAGTTATTAATAATCTGTTCAATAATTCGTTAAAGCCAAAACGAATGGTAATTTAATATAGACTATTAAAAATATATAATAGAAAAATTATATATATATATATATATATATATATATATATATATATATATATATATATATATATATATAGCTTATATAAATAAATATAGGCTTAACATATTTTTTAATTAAATAATTGGGCTATTTTCTGAAATATGTGCATGTCTGTTTTTATCATTCCATCGAATTAATTCGATTGCAGCACCTGTTCATCCAGAACAGATCAGCTGGTTTCAGTTCTTTTTATTTTTTTTCTGTAGTTTCATTTTTACAAATAACTTTATTTAATTTGTTTATTAATTAAATTTAGTTTGCAAATTAATCTGCTATGAGATGGGGCTGTGTATGGCAGTGCCCTCACGTGCAGCGCGCGTCTGCTGCTGCGAGAGAGAGAGAAAGAGCGCAATGCAAATATTAAATTTTTCACATGCTGATGTGTGTGAAATTGCGAATACATGTCTATAATCGCCTTGCAATTTAAAAAATTATTGTATTTTTCCCTTTAGGAAGGAAACTCTATTTAAATTCAAGCTAAATATGCGTGGTGCTGAAGTCCAAAAGTGCCGGTCAAGTGATGTTGATGTGAACAGCTGAAGCTGTTAAATTATCTGTAGTTCGTTTATTATTAATGGTGATGATTAAAATAATAATGCTGTTCATTTTATATAATAATGTAATTAAAACATGTAATATATCATCCGAAACAAGCTATATCGTCTTTAAAGTCGTCATGAGTCTCAGCTCTCTGCGATATATTTGCCTATATCCTCAATACACAATATCCTCCATTAAATCAAGTAATTTTGTTAAGCAGGACAGGCTTAACAAAATTCGCAGCACTAAACATGTTCCCAGACTGAGATTGATTGATGACGAGAGAGCAGAAACCTGTAAGAACGGAGATGTTCACCGCATGTCTGGCCGTGATGAGCGATTTTTAAAATGAAAGCATATTTGTTACAGTCTGTCAAGATTGCTAAAACACCTTAATATTTCAGAGAAAATAGTTAAAGTTTGCATAACCAATGATCTCATCCACGCGTGATCTACCCATACTTAAATATCACGCGACCTATTTTTTCATTACCTGACCCGCAGATTAACGGCAGCACCTGTAAATATAACCGAGATCCCCGCGGGTCTTATGCATCGCCCAATATGCAGTCAAGAGACTGACTCCATGGTCATGTAAACTGTACACACTTGATTATGTAATGTGTAAAGTCGTGAATAAGTGTCTCGCAGCGCAAAGCATATCTTATCCTTTATATGTCCATGTTTAATCGGTCATCGATAAGGTCGATCGATTAAAGGCTTATCGACAATTAATCGATGATCGAGTAATCGTTAACATCCCTACTGTAGACTGATGGCATTTCATGCCGTTCAGCCTTATAATCTTAAAATGTGAGCAAAATCACTTGTTTTGTCATCACTTTAGACATTACGCTAGAGCACATGTGTCAAAGCCAGTTCCTGAAGGGCCGGAGCTCTGCACAGTTTGGTTCCAACCCTAATTAAACACACCTGATCAAACTAATTGAGTGCTTTAGGCTTGTTTGATACCTACAGATAGGTGTGTTGAAGCAGGGCTGGAACTAAACTCTGCAGGGCTCCGGCCCTCCAGGAATTGACTTTGACACCCCTGCGCTAGAGAATCATTCAAACACTAGTTCTAAAGTGACGATGGTGAAGTAGTAATGGTTTCTGCTGTTCTGACGTCAGCTGCAGATGTGAATGAATGGCGGAAGGAAGTAGTTCCTCTTCCATAAGGGTATTTGAAACTCTCTGTATTTGATTTTCTTTTTTATATACACGATTATGCCGTCAAACTGTTGTATAAACGCAATATCACACTCGTAGCAGTGCGATATGGCTGTATATCGGCACTGCTGGGGCACTAAGTAAGAACCCTGATGATTTGAAAAATGTTTTAATACCATTCTTATTAAGTTACAAAATATTTCAGATTCTCTTTCTTCAGTTTTTCAAATAGAAACCTTTAACTTGCATTATTTACCAATAACGGGAATTGGAAATCTTGATGTAAAAGACAGGAATTCCAAATTTACAGCATAACTAAAAAGTAAAGGTTCGAAACTTACAGACTTCCAAGTAGAAACATTTTCTTCGACAAAGGAGAAGATTTTGTCACACTGATCCAGAGGCAGACAGTCCAGCACATCTCCCAGCAGAAGGAAAGGAGTGGTAGCAGAGCAAATTCCTTATGCACACATTTAAACACACAGTCAATCAATGCAAAAATGACTGTCTGAAAATCATATACTGTACACTACCAGTCAGAAGTTTGCAGTTTAAAAAAAAATTTATAACAAACTTATTCTGCTCACAATGGCTGCATTGATTTAATAAAAAAATTCAGTAAAAATTATGAAATGGTATTTCAATGCTGTTATCTAATGTAGGTTAAAATAGAATAAAAAAGCTGACATTTAAGTTTGTTTCAAGTTGAATTTTATGCATCATTAGTCTTCAGTGTCACACAATCCTTCAAAATATCATTCTATTCTAATATTCTAATATCATGATCTGGTTAAGAAAAATGTATTATTATTATATATTATTATTACATTTATTCATCACAATAAATTGTTCAATGAAAGTAAATACATTCATAATGCACATTATCCTCATTTGTTTTGTTTATAATAGTACATTTTACTCAAAGAATCCTAAAAGTAAAAAGGATCACATTTTCCACGATACTATGAAGCAAGACAACATAATAATAACTGATCATAAAAGAACAGAAAATCATTATATTGTAATGATTTCTGAAGGACAACAAACAAACATACCTTCAGTCACGCCATCAATACTGATGTAGATTAAAGAAAGGAAGTCGTCCACATTCACTTTCTGATTCACCTGCAAAACAAAATACAGTCATCTCAATTGTGTGCAAATAAAAAAATGTATGCTAATGTTTTTAAATGGACGTGATATTAATGAGAAAGCTGTGGACTCACTATCTGCTCTTCCAGAACTCCACGCAGGGCTTGATCAAGTGTGGCCTTTTTCTCTGTTTCACTGGGAGGAAAAAAAAGTAATGAAATTACACAGAGATGCATCTACAAGTAGATATGTATTCATAATTCATCAATATTTATGCTTCTAACAGCTACAAATTTAAATGGAATTTTAACACTGCTTAAAGGGGACCTGTTATGCAAAAATCACTTTCATAAGAGGGTTAAACACAGCTGTGTGAACATAAACATCTAATTCTAAAAATGCTCATGCTCAATAATGTTCATTTCTGGTGACTGGCCTGGCCAATCCTGGAGCACCTTGACCTTCTTTGCTTCTAGGAACTTCTCCTCCTCCTGTGAACTTCTTTGCCCTCTCCTGTGGTTTGTAATGTAATAGGCAGCACAAATGTCTTGATACCTCAGGCTACTGATGTTGCCATTAACATAGCATTTATTTTAAAAGCAGTGTCAGCATTAATTATATTTTGTTTATAATCAGACTTGAAAAAAACAGTCTGCAGAAACACCTTGACTGACACTCTATTGTTGTATGTGTCATCAGAGGGGGAAAGCCCCGCCCACTAGTTATGATCTCTCCCTCATTAGCATAGGACGTCAGTCTTGTTTTTGAATCTGCCACTATGCTGACACACAGGCATTTGTAGCTCCGCCCTCTTTTGAAAAGAGCACAATCTCATTTGAATTTAAAGCAACAGTCACCAAAACACCACAATTAGGATCAAAGCCTGAAAGGGGCGGTTTCAGAGAGTTAGAGAACATTATTTGTGTGCTATTTTGGCCTGAAACTTCACACACACTCTAGAGACATCAGAGATTTATTTCACATCTTGTAAAAAGAGGCATAATAGGTCTCCTTTAAGTCTTTCTGCTTCAATTTACAACTCTTTAATATCTGGAAGTACAAATGAGGCTTTTTAAAATATCTTTAGAAATTCTAAACACAGCTGAAATATGAAACACATTATAAATCAGAATCAGAATAAAACCGTGATAGCAATGATAAAAAGCAAGTATTACTTTCCAGGAAGATGACTAAAAGCGGTGGTCAGAGGTTTACAGTTCCTGATATCAACCGCATTTTTAGTGGCAACCTGAATAAAAAAAAAAAACGCACAATAATAAAAAAAGATTTCAGAATGACTTTAAACAAATGACACAAACAGAAAAAGCAGAAAGACAAAGTAGGAATAATAATTCAAAAACTACTGTTAACAAACATTCAAAGTGTTTGCTTGGTTGGTACAAATAGTAAAAACATGTTTGATCCAAATAATACAGTGATGTATTGTTATTTTAATGTATTATTTATTAATGTAATTGTTAATTACATAAATCAAGAACATCCAGTAGGAAATTGCAGTACATGCGTGTATGGGTAAATGCTAAAAATTCAGGTAAAGTTGGTTTTATATTAGCGCATTTGTTTATTTTTCTGAACAGTGACAAAGTCCCTATATTGTTTACCACAGTATTTTGAATATTTGGTCTGAAATAGGCATAGGACGATAACAGTTTTCAAGGTATACCGCTGTTTGGAAAAGTCAAGGTTTTAAAACAGCCAACATTCTCTGCTTATACTCTTCCTAAGGTATGTGTAAGTTTTTTTATTTACATTTTGTTGTTGTTTTTTTTAGGACAACAGTATGTCCAGCAGAAAAGATATCCAAAACCTGTATTTTAAATGGTAAAGGAATGTGTGTTTTAGAATCAAATGAAGACAACAGAAGACAATGATTCATTTCAATGATTACAGAAGTCAATGATTACTGTTCCAAAATATTTTAAATGTTTCTCAAAATAAAATATTTTGTGTTCAAAGAGGAAAAAAGTTTTTGTTTTTTTTACCCAGACATTTAAAAATGATTTTTTTTTTTAGAGTTGCAGTAATCACAACAACCGTGATATTTTTTATCCAAGGTTATCATACTGTCAGAATTTTATACCGGCCCATGCCTAGTCTGAAACAGCATGCATCACATCAACACAACATTAGCACTATTTAATTGACTCTGAACAATGTTGTGCTTTGATAGTCATTGGCTGCTAATATGATTTCCCTACTTAGAATGGGCAAAGAATACTTTTCTATTCTTTTTATAGCCTTTTTTTATTTGATCTATATTATTAAGGAGAATGTATGAATATAAAACCAACTTTACCTCAATATGCTAATGACGTACGAAAATATCATAATATACTATACTATATGAAACAGAATAACAAATAGATGTAACGTTATTAAAGGGATAGTTCACTCAAAAATGAACATTTGCTCACTATTTACTCTCCCTCAAGTGGTTCTAAACATTTATGAGTGTCTTTATTCTGTTGAACACAAGACAATATATTTTAAAGAAAGCTGAAAACCTGTACCCATTGACTTCATAGTAGAAAAAAACGAGCTTTCCAGCTTTCTTCAAAACATCTTCTTTTGTGTTTAACAGAAAAAAGAAAGATAAACAGCTTTGAAGCAAGTAAATGATGATAGAATTTAATTTTTGAGTGAACTATCCCTTTAAGATATCGTACATGTTACGGGACAGATAGACCTAATATAACATCATACGACTGAGAGAAGACTTATCTGGAAAACAAACTACATATTAAAATTGTCTAACAACGTCAAACCACATTTACACGTGACTGTGTTGATAATTTACCGTAAATTTATCTCTGGCTTCAATAAAGTCGAAGTGAGACGGAGGAGACATGTTTACTGGCGCTTTGTCCGTCGACTTCCACTTCCGGTTCTTCTTCTTCTTCTTCAGCTTTATTGGCGATTCAGATTGTGTATTTGAGCATCTCCGCCTGCTGGACGGCTATGCACTTATGTTTATTTTCATTCATTCATTTACCTTCGGTGTAGTCCCTTCATTCATCAGCTGTCGCCACAGCGGAATGAACCGCTATGCGGAATGAACCCACGCCAACACGGGGAGAACATGCAAACTCGGGACCCGAATCAGCGACCTTCTTGCTGTGAGGTGACAATGCTAACTACTGAGCCACTGTGTCGTCCGCACTTGTGTTTATTTTCCCCTTATATTTTTATTTTCCTCGTTCCAGTACATTGTAAATTAATAGTAGCGAAGTCATAAAATGCATACCTTCAGTGCGGTGTAAGTATGGAGGGCCAGTAGTGCCAGTCAGAAATAAAATCAAGATTTATTTGTCCATTAGTTGTCCATTTAAATTGTGATTTATTTATATATATATATATATATATATATATATATATATATATATATATATATATATATATATATATATATATATATGCTTCAGTTATTAAATTTATTAATTTGATCCTTCATATTATTTCTAACCGGCACTCCCGGACCTCCATATGTAAGTAGCTATGGATGAAAGTGTAAATGAAAATGAAAATTCTGGTCGTATTTCAACAAATGCCCATTAGATGTCAGTCTTAACAGCATGTTTTAAAGGGATAGTTCACCCAAAACAGAAAATTCTGTCATCATTTAGTCATCCTTATCTTTTATAGGTTTCTTTATTCTGTTGGACACAAAAGAAGATATTTTGAATAATGCTGAAAACCGGTAACCATTGATTTCCATTTGTTTTTCTTACTATGGAAGAAGTCAATGGTTACTGGATTTCAGCTTCCTTCAAAATGTCTTCTTAAGCACAAAAAGGTTTGGAACCACTTGAGAGTGAGTAAATTTTACTTTTTGTGGTAAAATCACTTTGTTTGGGAGGCACAAAATTTAAAATAATAAATAAAATAAAATAGCTAATTAAATCAAATAAAAAAAATAAAAGTAATGACATTACAGAAAAATAGAATAAAATAACATTCATTCATTTTCTTTTCAGCTTAGTCCCTTTATTTATCAGGGGTCGCCACAGTGGAATGAACCGCCAACTCATCCAGCATATGCTTTACACAGCCAATGCCCTTTCAGCTGCAACCCATCACTGGGAAACATCCATACACACTCATTGAATTAAATAACAGTTAAAATAAAATAAAAAGAAAACAAATAAAATTTGATAAAATAAAATTATAAAAAATGACTACGAAAAAATAAAATAAATAAAAAGAACAAATTAAATAAAATAAAAAAATAAAACTAATAACTACAAAAAATAGAATAAAATAACAATTAAAATAAAATAAAAACAACAAATAAATTGTAATAAATAAAATTACGTTACAAAAAATAATATAACAAATAAAATCAATTGAAATAATTGAAATAAAATAACAAATAAAATAAAATAAATAAAAATATTGATGTTTCCCAGTGATGGGTTGCGGCTGGTAAAACATATGCTGGATAAGTTGGCGGTTCATTCCGCTGTGGCAACCCCTGATTAATAAAGGGATTAAGCCGAAAAGAAAATGAATTAATGAAAAATATTGATATGTTTATACAAGATTGTATGAAACTTCTTGATATTATATATAAAAGTTTTTAATTGAAAATATTGATTGCTAATTGTCCATTTCAGATTTTGTCCAAAAAAAACCATGATATTGTTTTGGGGAATTTGTTTTATTTGTTTGATGACACAGCTGAAATGACATCAATCTGACTATGCGTTTTATTTAAAGTTTAATGTGAGTTTGTACGTTAAACATTATTTTGCTTGACCTTTATAGCCACAGTGAAAGTGTTAAAAAGTGTTTTTAATGTCAAAGCTTCAACCACTATACATTTAAAGGGACAGTTCACCCCAAAAGGACAAATTTATCATCATTTGCTCTCACTCAAGCGGTTCAAAACTTCCTTCACCTCCATAGCAGGAACATTCATTCATTTTCCTTCGGCTTAGTCCCTTTATTTATCAGTGGTCACCACAGGGGAATGAACCGCCAACTATTATAGCATATGTTTTATGCAGCAGAAACACCCCAGTACTGGGAAACACCCATACACACTCATTCAAACACACACAGACACACACTACAGTCAATTTAGTTCACCCAACTCACCTATAGCGCCCGGAGGAAACCCACGCCAACACAGGGAGAACATGTACTCCGCACAGAAACACCAACTGGCACAGCCAGGACTCGATTCAGCCACCTTTTTGCTGTGAGGCGACAGTGCTAACCACTGAGCCACCGTGCCACCCAAATAAATGAACACTGAAATTCATTTATTTTCCCCTTTATTAATCTGGGGTTGCCACAGCGGAATGAATCGCCAACTTATCCACCATATTTTTTACGCAGCGGATGCTCTTCCAGCCGCAACCCAACATCGGGAAACACCCATACACTCTTTCATTCACACACATACACTACAGCCAATTTAGCTTATTCAATTCACTTATATTACATGTCTTTGGACTTGTGGGGGAAACCGGAGCACCCGGAGGAAACCCACGCCAACGCGGAGAGAACATGCAAACTCCACACAGAAATGCCAGCTGACTCAGCCAGGGCTCGAACCAGCGACCTTCTTGCTGTGAGGCAACAGTGCTCTGACGCCTCTGTGAAATCATATTACAAAGAATTCAAAATACAAAACAATATTTGTAA
>LR812520.1:3536108-3651108 GCA_903798195.1 Danio kyathit | reverse complement strand
ATGTACGAGCGATTGAACAAACGATTGAAAGAATGAACAAACAAAAATGAACAAATGATAGATTGATCGAACGATCGAACAAATGATTGAACAAACGAATGAACAAAAACGAACAGACAATTGAACGAACAAAAATAAATGAACAAATGAACTATTGAACAAACGAATGAACAAAAACAAACGAATGGATAAGCAAATAAACGAACAAACTAATTAATTAAATTAATTATTTAATGATTGATTTAAACAGCATATTCTTGAATATTGCTAAAAAAATATGAAAGCGAGTGCAGGGTTAAGCTGTGCATTGTATAATGTTCCTGTCACGTACAGATCTGAAATGAACGTCTGCTTATCTCTTGCATTCCATGCCTAAAAAAACTGATAAGAGAAAACGATTGCAGACATTACAGTTAAAATACTTCCCAAAGAACATATATGTGTGCGCTTATTATCACTTTGTGGACAAACTCCCTGATCTTCCCACCATTTGGGAGCTGTTTGAGGATACAAGATCTGTCATCAGGCTGATTATTTAATCTACACCTTCATTAAAGTTTGACAGGTGACGAACTGACAAAACACAGTCAGTCTGACACTACTAAAGTGATGAAACTATCAACTTTAAAACCATTTTCAGATTAAACATTACATGATTGGTTCAGAAATTAGACACTGTAAAAAATGCTGGGTTCCACACGATTCCCTCATGTTCTTCCAACACAAATTGATCAAGTTAACTTCAATGTTTTTACAAACATAAGTGGAATGAACAAAACAATTAAGTTGTTGCACTAAAAATTCAAGAATTGTGTTGTTTCTACTAATTCAAAATGAGCTGAAACAACACAATTCTTGACTTTTTAATGCAACAACTTAATTGCTTTATGTTCAATCAACTTAAACTTGTAAAAACTAATGAGTTACTTAATTCATTCATGTTTTCCCATCACAAATCGATTGTGTGGAACCCAGCACTTGATGCACAGGGACGTTCAATTTTCAGTATGCACGATTGGGTGTTTCCGGTGAACATTATAAACTCACCACACTTAAGATCTATTTTCATTCATCTTCCTTCAGCTTAGTCTCTGATTTATCAGAGGTCGCCACAGTGGAATGACCCACCAACTATTCCAGCATATGTTTTACGCAGCGGATGCCCTTCCAGCTGTAATCCAGTACTGGGAAACACCCATACACTCATTCACACACGCACTCATACACTATGGCCAATTTAGTTCATCAATTCCCCTATAGCGCATGTGTTTGGACTGTGGGGGAAACCAGAGAATCCGGAGGAAACCCACGCCAACATGGGGAGAACATGCAAACTCCACACAGAAAAGCCAACTGGCCCAGCCGAGGCTCGAACCAGTGACCTTCTGTCAGGGTTCTGCCACTCTGGTCTTGTTAACTCTTGTTTTGGTAGCAGAGTCCAGACACTAGCTCTGTCTTGTCATGCTCTGTTGTGCTCGGCTCGAGTTTTCTCGGGTCGAGCACTTGTGTTCTGTCATTGTGTGTGTCTCTGTGTGCGCGCGCTGTCGTGAGTGCGTGCGGACCGTGCGCGCTCCCGCTTAATGCGCTCCCGCTTGTACTCGTGTTAGTTTTGTTCTGTCGGCATCGCACTGTTTCATTCTCAGCGTCTCAGTCTGGTTGTTTTTGGTTTCTGTTGGCGCTGAGATGAAGCATGCGCGGTGCTTATGTGTGAGCGAACGGTAAGATGTTTACATCTATCGTGTGCTCGTGTCCCCTGTTCAGTCGTCTGTTGGTGTTGTGTTTAGCACGCGGTGTATGTTTACATGCACCCCGTGCTTGCGTGTTCTAGTCTTGTTTTATGTAAGCACATGGCTTGTGTTGTCTCTTTGTGTCATGTGCTCTCCCGTTTATTGTCTAGCCCCACCCTCCTTGTTAACCCATTATTAGTTTATCATGTTCACCTGTTTGTGTGTTAATTTACGCTTGTATATAATCTCCTCATGTCTGCTGTTCTGTGCCAGTTCGTCATCATTGTACACCGCTTCCTCCTTGTCCTGTCCAGATCCCTGCCAGCCTGCCTTGTCAAGTTTGTTTGTGTGTATATTTGTTTCGTTAATGTTTTCCCCCTCGGGGTTGTTTATTTTGCTCTTTGTTTTATTTTATTATTATAAATACCCTTATTTCATGCACTTGAGTCCTCGCTCCTTTTCCCCACCACAAACCGTGACACCTTCTTGCTGTGAGGTGACAGTGCTAACCTCTGAGCTAACCTGCCGCCCCATTCTTTGTTGCAAAATCCATAAAATGTATATAAAAAAATGGCAGCTGTGTTTGCTGGAATTTAACCTTTAAAAATACATTAAATTTCTAAATATTACGGTAAATTACCATAATTCTATATTTTTGTAATACGTTTTGTCAAACACCAGTGTCACACAGGGAATTATGGGAAAGTGAATGTATGGTTATTTATCGTAAACTTACTGTTGAACAGGTTACAGATGTTTACCGTAGCATTTTTACTGTTTTTTTTTAACCTTTAAAATCACTGACATTTTTACTTGCAGGTATGTACTGTATTGGTACACTTTGCGTTGGGACACCATAAAGGAATCAAGTTAACTTCATAAATTTTACAAATTCAAGTAGATTGAACATAAAACAATTAAGTTGTGCTCATAAAATCTCAAGAACTGTGTTGTTTCAGCTCATTTAAATAAGTAGTTTGAAAAGCATCAAACATCATTAGTTGCAACACAGGCTCATTCTGAAAACATAGCCCTATATACATTTCTGGAGATCGTGAATTATAGCCAGAGGTACGTATGACTGCATTTTGTATTTAAAACGAACTCTACGGGGTGGTATGATGCCGTTCCTTTACGCCAGTGATTCCCAAAGTGGGGGTCGGGACCCCCTTGGGGGGTCGCGGGACAATGACAGAGGGTCCCTTGGTGATTCCCAAAAGTCAAATTAATTTTATTAAACTATCAGAATTACCATATTTTATCCATAACCAAAAGAAAAAAAAAAAAAATTGTAGTTTTTAATAATAAAAACAACAACACGCCAATAAACTAAACTCCATTAGCCTTTTAATTATTTTTATAGGATCGGTGTGTTTACATCAGATTCACAACACAGCAATAGCGTCAACTGCAGCAGATTGATTTTATAACACCAGGTTATTTATTATTACCAGGTTTTGGCGGTCTCCAAAATTAAACCAAGAATAGACTTGTGCTGAAAACATTGTGTCCACAAGTCTCTTTAGTTAATATTATTAATTATGGTTAATATTAAATTAAACTAATTAATAAATGACTATAAAATGATATGGTTGTTAGACTGTTGCACTTCTTTGTGTTGTCAAGCTCATGTTTATATAGGCCTAATGTTGTATGAGCAACGTTTGCATATTTATAAAAACCTAAGAGGAATTTGGAGGTTGCGAGTCGCTGGCATTGTTATTTTAGGGGTCCCGGGCTGAAAAAATTGGGAACCCCTGCTTTACGAGATACCAGCTGACCGCTTAACTCCGTGTGGACTGCTTTCCCATTGTTACCAGTTTGTTTAGTGGCTCGCCACGTACGTCGGTGGACTTGAGACGCAAAGCTGACCATAATGACTGTGCTTGAGTCTGGCAAAGATTGGTTCCAGAAAGCAGGTAAAACAAAAATAAACACCAAAAAATAAAATAAACAAGTAAATAGCAGGGTGAGAATGTAATGAAGTCTGAAAACATGTCAAAATCAGGTGGCTGTGAGGGTTTTTCTTTTTCTGGATTGCTTTTGAAAACACTGTTGGTTGGGTTTAGGGAAGTGGGTGGGGGGATTGGTCAGTCAGTCAGTCAACAGCGGCCTCTGGTGGATGTATGTGAGAACAGCAGGTGCAAATGGCACTCGCAAGAGAAATTTCAAAAATCTTTAAAAAAAGCGTACACAGCGCCCTCTGGTGGATTCGTAAAAGTAAACTGCAATAAAAACGTAGCTCCTGGTACGTATTTGGCACTCTCTGGAAATGTATAAAGGGCTATGATTTCAGAATGAGCCTGGGTTGATTTTTTGAGTGTATTATTACATTGAAAAAGTTGTCTGTAATTGAAATTAAAGCATTAGTTGTAATTCACAGACTATAATCAAAAGCGTTATCGCCATCTGCTTCTCTAATCATAAAGATTAGCTGTTTTACATAATCTGACTAAACAATAAAATGCACAGGACATAAATCATACGTTTCTATAATGAAACCCAGCCAAAAGTAATGATTACCATTTGGATGCCAGCCAACATGTGCCTTAAATTCAGTTTGCGTGACTGGATGGTCCCATGTTCATCAGTGGTGTTCAAATATTAAAACAGATGTTGGAAATGATTGAGAAAATGAATGAGAAAAGCTCTCCCTAAAGAGGCGTTATATTTATTACAGTTGATTGTAGTTCTCATTAAAGAGCATATACTGTATACGTGAGCAGATCCATGCATACAAAACCTGTGCCAGCACCAAAAAGGAAACACAATCCTTCCTTTCAAAATGTACCACAGATACAGTTAAAGGCAAAATAAAAATAAAGCTGTTTTTTAAACATAATAGTTTTAATAACTAATTTCTAATGCGTAATTTCATTTGTCTTTGCCATGATGACAGCACCTTTACTAATTATTTTGCAGGATACTAGTATTCAGCTTGAAGTGTCATTTAAAGGCTTAACTAGGTTAAGAGGTAAGTCTAGGTAAGTCATTGTATAACAGTGGTTTGTTCTGTAGACAATTGGATTTTTTAAAAATGGGCTAATAATATTGACCTTAAAATGGGTTTAAAAAAATGTATAGTCGAACTAAAAAATATAATACTTTCTCTAGAAGAAAAAAAACATCATAGGAAATACTGTGAAAACTGCCCTCGCTCTGTTAAACAGATCTAAATGAAGTCCACTGAAGTCCTGACAGGGTTCAGTTTTGTTGCTTTGCTTGTCATTAGTCAAAAGTTAGTAAAAGCTGCTTCTCTTTAGTCCTCAAAGCTGCTGACAGCAGTGACAGCTTCAGCTTCAGTTAGTCTGGATGATGCAGAAGTGATACAGAAGTTGACATCAGCTCGGTTTAGTTGTTAAACACTTTGCAGAAGTTTCTTCTATTAAAGTCTAATATAGAGTTGAGAATATACTACCAAAAATAAAATAAAAATAAAATAAATATATAGACAGCTGAAGTCAGAATTAACCCCCCTGTTTATTTTCCGCCCCAATTTCTGTTTAACAGAGAGCAGATTTTTTTCAACACATTTCTAAACATAATAGTTTTAATAACTGATTTATTTTATCTTTGCCATGATGAAAGCACATAATATTTGACTAGATATTCTTCAAGACACTTCTATAAAGCTTAAAGTGACATTCACTTTCATTCAAGGCTTAATTAGGTTAATTAAGCAGGTTAGGGTAATTAGGCAAGTTATTGTATAAAGATGGTTTGTTCTGAAGACTATTGAAAAACAATATAGCTTAAGGGGGCTAATAATTTTGACCTTAAAATAGATTTTTAAAAAAATGTAATAAAAATTTTCAAGCTGAAATAAAACAAATAAGATTTTGTCCAGAATAAAAATATTATAGGAAATACTGTGAAAAATTCCTGAATCTGTTAAACATCATTTTTTGAAAAAAATTTCAAAGGGGGTTTAATAATTCAGATTTCAACTGTGTGTGTGTGTGTGTGTATGTATATATATATATATATATATATATATATATATATATATATATATATATATATATATATATATATATATATATATATATATATATACATACAGTATATATATATTTTTTGTTTTTTTTCTACAGTTTCTTATTGTTTCATATATATATATATATATTCTATTTTATTGTAGTAAAAGCTAAAGTATACCATGTTAATTACTATTTGTTAATGGTAATTACTAATAAAACTATATTATGTAGTAGAGTTCATTAACAGAGTTGTAAATACTTTTACAAGTAGCTTTCAGATTAGCTTGCTACATTTCCCAGGGGGTAGCTTTTAGTGTAGTTAAGCTACATTTTAAGTAGAGTAACTAATAACTTAGGTCCCTACAATATCCAAGTAGCTTGCCCAACACTGTATATACAGTTGAAGTCAGAATTATTAGCCCCCTTGAATTATTAGACTGCTTGTTTATTTTTTCCCCAATTTTTGTTTAACGGAGAGCAGATTTTTTTCAACACATTTCTAATCATAATAGTTTTAATAACTCATCTCTAATAACTGATTTATTTTATCTTTGCCATGATGACAGTAAATAAAATTTTACTAGATATTTTTCAAGACACTTCTATACAGCTTAAAGTGACATTTAAAGCCTTAACTAGGTTAATTAGGTTAACTAGGCAGGTTAGGGTAATTAGGCAAGTTATTGTATAATGATGGTTTGTTCTGTAGACTATCGAAAAAAAAAAAAAAGCTTAAAGGGGCTAATAATTTTGTCCCTAAAATAGTGTTTAAAAAATTAAAAACTGCTTTTATTCTAGCCGAAATAAAACAAATAAGACTTTCTCCAGAAGAAAGAATATTATAGGAAATACTGTGAAAATTTCCTTGCTCTGTTAAACATAATTTGGGAATTATTTAAAAAAGTAGAAAAAAATTCAAGGGGGGTTAATAATTCTGACTTCAACTTTTTTTTTTTTGTCAATGTGGTAAGCAAATATGTCAAAGTGAAAACAAAATTATTTTGCTTACCCCACTGGCAGATTATTTTGCTTGTTTTAGGGAAAAACTCACTTAATTTTGGCATATTATTTCTTAAAACAAGACAATATTGTTAATAATAAGTTTTGCTTGTCTAGAAAATAGTTCTTGATTTAAGAATTTTTAGATATTTGGACTAGAAACAAGACAAGTAAACATGACAAGTTGAAATGACTTGTAAAATTATATTGGTTCTACTTAAAAATTGATGTGAGCAACACAAGGAATTATATTTACAAGAGGCATTTCAGGGCCGGGGCCACTGACCAGAACCGGATCTGGCGCTTCGGGGTTCGATTAGCGCTTCTGTGGCAGACGGGTCTGGGTCAGCGGTGCCTTTCAGGACATTCATACGCTTGCGAAGCGCTTCTCTTTTGGGGAAGAGCAAGAAGTCGTATATGAGCGCAGCAGCCACTCCACCACACATCGGGGCAATCCAGTATATCTGTGCAAGAAAATAAACATAACACACATTATTATCTCTTCTGAATTATTAGCCCCCTGTATATTTTTTCAACACATTTCTAAACATAATAGTTTTAATAACTCCTTTTTAATAACTGATTTCTTTTATCTTTTTCATGATGACAGCACATAATATTAGACTAGATATTTTTTAAGACACTAGTATTCAGCTTAAAGTGACATTTAAAGGTTTAATTAGGTTAATTAGGGTAAAGTTAGGGGAATTAGGCAAGTCACTGTATAACAGTGGTTTGTTCTGAAGACAATGGAAAATAATATTACTTAAGAAGGCTAATAATATTGACCTAAAATGGGTTTAAAAAACTTAAAACTACTTTAACTCTAGCCGAAATAAAACAAATGAAACTTTGTAACATGAACTGTATTTTACTGTAGGACAGTTATGCGGTATGGTACTGTATTTTAAAGTTGCATTGTGAAAATTGCTGTATATTTTACAGTGAATATATACAATACTGTAAATACACATACAGCAAGATAAATGGTGCTGTAAATGTAAAAACAGTATTTTTGCGGTAATTGATTTACATAGATATATACACTAGATATCGCATAGGGACCCTGAGCATGCGTCAATAGCGCCGCCACATTGGTACAGTGCTTCTAGGACAAACGTCATTCAACCGCACTAGTCAAGACAGTGTGCCAATGTGAAGATGCTGGACTTTAGCGCTGTGTTTGCGTTGTAGTAACGAGCAAACAAAGAAAACAAAGCACAAAGGCAGAACATTTCATAGGTAAGATTTTGTTTTTTATGTTTTTGTATGTTATGAACTTTTGTGCTTAAAAAGTAATGTTATTGATGATAATACAGTCTCTTGCTGCATTCACCATAAGGCAAAGTAGCACCAACTCGCACTAAATTCTAGACTTATGCTAGTTTTGTTGAATAAAATAAGCAAACTATGTTATGAAATATGACAAGAAGATGCTGCCGTGCTAGAAACTTGTATTATTGTCAGATTAGTGAACGAGTCGTTCATAATGGAGATTCATTCACAAACAAATCGCTCCCTCCGTCAGAATGAGAAGTGAAAGCAGGAGAGGGGGTGTGTTTCAGGACACGGATTAGATCAAATTAAATGGGGAAGGAGGATAATGCATTTCCATGCACACAAACACTCACTTTTTGTCAGGAATGCCCGTGCGGTCACATCCATCAATGTAGAAAAGTAATGTAAAATTATAATATTTCGTAATTGAAAAAAATATTTGCATACTGACCACCGGGGAAAACTCCCGATCATAGATATATGTGTATATGTGTATTTCTCTGGCTTTGGATGGCCACAGTCCTCCACTTCACCTTGGTCCCGCATTCATTTCAAAGGAGAGCTACCCTGTACTAAAATGGCGGCTCTATTGACGCATTCGTTCTAATAGACAATAGCAGGGTAGGCGACATCTAGTGTATATATCTATGATTGATTTATAGCAAATTACTGTAGATTCTGTAGATTAAGACGATTTTTATATGAAGAATAAAATAATAATAGGAAACAATTTTATAAAAATTTTATATGAGGGCTAATATTTTTGGCTTCATAATCCCTACAATTAATATTAACAGTGAGGACTGTAATGGAAATATGCAAATGGCTTTGTTGTGTTTTTTATCAACAGTTATTTTTTGAGTGTGTGGGATACTTGTTATTTCACCCACTTCAAATGTTATCACTCGATTGATAGGGTGTTATCAGTGGTTATCAGCTAATATAAATGGGCCAGTAGGGGCCTTCTGTGCCTACTGGTAGGCTCAGAGGCTGTTATCATCCATCCACATGGTTAATCAGCTATACTACGTAATAGAGAAGACTCCAGATCCAGATCTGTTTTTACATTACTGTGACGGTTGAGTTTAGGGTTGAAGTAGGGGTAGACGTTAATCAAATACAATTAATGGGAAATGTAATAAATAATATAAATAATTCTCGTTAATTTCCGGCTGCAGCCGTATGTGATCTATAGCTGATTAACCACGTGGAAGGATAATAATGGCCTTCTGAGCCTACTAGTAGACTCAGAAGGTCCCTACTGGCCCATATCTATCAGCTGATTACCACTGATAAACTTATTCAATCAAGTGATAACATTCGAATCGGCTGGTTATTTTGCACAGTTTGTAAAACTTGTCAATTTAATTGAATTTAATTTAATTTAATTTAATTTAAGTTCATGAAATGAACTTGATTAAAGTTTGTTTTGTTAAATTAAATTAAATTAAAGTTGATTTAATTAAATTAAATTTAAGTTTATTTTGTTAAATTAAATTCAATTAAAGTTTATTAAATTAAATTAAATTAAAGTTTATTTTGTTAAATTAAATTAAAGTTTATTAAATTAAATTAAATTAAATTAAATTAAATTGAATTGAAATTTAATAAAATTTAAATTAATTTAATTTAACAAGTCATTTTTCTTTTTTCTCTATAAGAGCTAGCTATTAGTAATTGCTTTAATTCTTTTTCTATGCTGAAAAACAACTACCCAAATACATGAAGATCTTACCCAATGGTTTTTAAAAGACTCGAGAACAACGGCTGGTCCGAAAGATCGAGCAGGGTTGATGCCGCATCCGGTGTAACTGATCTGAGAATGACAGAAATGCTCAGTTTATGATCTGCAAACTACATTAATGCAGAATAGAGACTTAATTACACTAGCGATCTGATTTCCCAAATCATTTTTGGTTGATAAAAAGTCAGTTATTATCTGCTTACTGCTACCAGGTGCCCCAAACCAACGGATAGCCCGATGGCGAGGGGTGCGGAGCCGGAAACATCGGTTCGGTTTTTATCCGTCGTGGCCAAAACACAGAGGACCAGCTGAAATGTTGCAAAAAGCTCAATTGCAAATCCCTGACCCACTTTCACACCGTTACCCAGCTAAAGGAGAAAAATAAGAAGAAATACAATGTCACATTACAGTGTGAAGACAGAATAAACGAGTTCAACATGATTATACTTGTGAAAACATATAAATGTAAAAAGCGATTCGTTATTTTACCCAAACAAATTATTTGACTCATTGTAAAAAGGATTTTTGCTGCTTACTCAAACTACTTATATAAAGTGAGCTGAATTAACACAATTCTTGGGATTATTTTGGAACAAATTAATTGTTTATTTCAATCTACTTCAATTTGTTACGTTAACTTAATCGATTTGTGTTGGGAAAACGTAAATGAATTGTGTGAAACCCTAATTTTGGTTTATGATTTCCGAAAACAGGACCATATTTATTAGTTGTCTAGAAAATGCTTCTTGATTTAAGAATTTTAAGATAAAATTTTATTTGAGTCAACTTACAGCTAAAATTGGAAAACAATTTTTTTTTAAATAAAGTCAACTTGTTGCTTTTAAAGCAATGAGTTTACTCACTTTTTAATAATAATAATAATAATAATAATAATAATAATAATAATAATTCCTTAGATTTATATAGCACTTTTCTAGAAACTCAGAGCGCTTTACACATTTTTGGGGGGAATCTCCTCATCCACCACATTTTTATAAGTAAAATAACTAATAGCTAAATTCTCCAGTTTGGTTTTAGTATGTGTTGACTTCTTTTAAACAACAGAGATGGAGGTATTGCAAGGAAGAAACTAAAATATTATTACAGTTTGAAACCACCACACAAAATCTCAAACAGCACAATTATAAAGATACACTCAAAAAATGACCTTTGCTGTTTAAAGCACTTATTTAAAATGAGCTGAAACAACAGAATTTAAGCCGTTTTTTGTGACAACTTCAATCCACTTAATTTTTGTAAAACTAATATATGAACTTAAATTCTTTATGTTGATCCAACACAAATCGATTGTTTTTTTTGCTGTGTATAAAACAATTGTATGGGTTCCACACAATAAATCTGTGTTGGGACAACATGAAGGAGTTAAGTTAACATGTAACATTTTACAAATTTAAGTGGATTGAACATAAAATAATTAAATTGTCACAAAAAAACCTCAAAAATTGTGTTGTTTCAGCTAATTTTAAGTAAGTAGTTTGAACAAAAAGCAAATGTCATTTTTAAAAAAAATGTATACTCCAGTTTGGTTTTACTGTGTTTACTTATTTACAGCAATGGGAATATTTCAAGGAAGCAACTAAAATAATAGACTTAATTGTTTTGTATTCGATCCACTTACATTTGAAAAACGAATAAGTTTCGAGTAAAACTTAATTTCATCATGTTGTCCCAACACAAATTGATGTATGGAACCTGGCATTTTTTACAGTGTATAAACAACTAACCCTATACTTAATGTTGTGTTCCACACAATTGATTTGTGTTGGGACAACATGAAGGAATCAAGTTAACTTATTAGTTTAAGTGAACATAAAACAATTAAGTTGTCCCAAAAAAACCTCAAGAATTGTGTTGTTTCAGCTCATTTTAAATAAGTAGCTTGAATGAACAGCAAACATCATTCTTTATGTGTACTCCAGTTCGGTTTTACTGTGTTTACTTAATAAAAACAACAGTGATGGTGATATTTCAAAGAAGAAACTAAAGTAATATTACAGTTTGAAACCACCACACAAAATCTCAAATATCTGAGCACAATTATATAAGATAATGGCAATCTAAAACTCTAAATAAAGGAGTAATCCCGTTGCATTAAAATTAAGCAAATGAATCATGTGCCTACACTGGAAAAAAAGCTTAAGAGTTTTTGTCTTGTTTCTAGTCCAAATAATAAAAAAAAAAATCCTAAATCAAGAAGCATTTACTAGATGAGTAACAAATATTGTCTTCATTTCAGAAATAATGAGTCAAAATGAAGTGAGTTTTTCTTTAAAACAAGTAAATTAATCTGCCAATGGGGTAAATAAAATAATGTTATTTCAATGCAAATTAAACAAGATTATTTAGCTGACCCCATTGGAAAATCTCACTTAATTTTGACTCATTATTTCTCAAATTAAGACAATATTTGTTACTCGTTTAGAAAATGCTTCTTGATTTAAAATTTTTAAAGATATTTGGACTAGAAACAAGATAAAAACTCTAAGTAAGAAAGCATTTTTGCAGTGCAATTATAAAATTAAAGTCAACTTAACGCTTTAAGTTAAAATTGATATACTCAGTCTTTGTTTTAATATTATGTACAATTAAACTTACCATATTGAGTCCGAGTGTTGTATCGGGGTCAGGACTAACTTTGAACATAATGCCGCTTGCCAGCACAGCTCCCAACATCTGGGCAATGATATACATGAAGGCCCTGAAGAAACTGATCTGACAGCTAACCAAGAGTCCTAAAGTGATGGCCGGGTTCAGGTGGGCTCCGCTGATGTGCCCCAAACTCTGCGCCAACGTGGCAATGGCCAGACCGAAAGCTAAAGCCACCTTCACCTCTTGGTCGGGATATCTGTTATGTTTATTTCCAATGGCCGAGGCGATGCCAATGAAAACAAATATGGTCATGCCAACAAACTCGGCCAGCACCGCCCGCCAAAACGACCAACTTTTAAGCTCTCTTGCCATTACTACAATTGTTCCTTTTCAGGCTTTGAGCTAGTAAATGAAAACGCCAGCTAAGCTACCACTTATAAACGCTTGGCAGGGAAAAAAAAAGGTTGAGAGGAAGCTGGTTTTAACAAAGGAAGCACAGTTTGAGGCAGAAAAACAGCAGGAGGAGATTGTTAAGCGCTAACTACTGTCACCTAACAAACCCATTCAATAATAAAGTCAAGTTGAGCTTTATTGCCATTCCGCTACATGTGTGGACTAGTGGTTTCCTATGTTGTATGTTGTATCCCGCAGGATCACGGTACTACATAAAAAAACATAATCATAAAAATGAACACAACACAAGACATACCTGCCAACACTCCCATTTTTCCCGGGAGTCTCCCGTATTTCAGACCCATCTCCCGTATTGTTTTGTCTCACGGAAAACTACCGGAATTCCTCCAACTAAACTTTTTCCTCTTACTCAACTTTTTGGTACAGTCCGGCCTGAAACCTGGTGCATGCTTGCAACCCAACGTGCAACCATCCCCATGCGCGCCAAACCAAAACCCCCCCCAACGCCCCCCAGCTCTTCACTTCGCGCACACCTATCCCCCCCCCCCAAGGTCTCCTGGATTTTATAAACCAAATGTTGGCAGGTATACCGTAAGAGCTATTTTAAACCAGTACAAGACTAACAACTACATACCTATGCTATAAATACTTAAACTATACACATATGACCAACCCAGGCTCATTCTGAAAACGTAGTCCTGTGGACGTTTCTGGAGACCGCGAAATATGTCCTGGGAGGTCCGTATTTTTGCAGTTTTTGTTTTGGCAAATCCGCGAGAGGCCGCTGTGTGCGCTTTTTCACATCTCAAATTTCTCTCGCGAGTGCCGTTCGTGTCCGCTGTTCTTGCGTAAATCCACCAGAGGTCGCTCTCGGCCGACTGTCTGTCTGACTGACCGATTGACCGAATGAATGACTGACTGGCCGGCCGACCAATCGACTGACCCACCCTCCTCCTTCCCTAAACCCAACCAATTTTATCAATTAACCCGCCCACCCACTTACTTCCCTAAACCCAACCAACGGTTTACAAAAGCCGTCCAGAAAAAGAAAAGCCCTCGCCTGATTTTTACCACATTTTCTGATTTTATCGCATTCTCACCCTGTTATTTTACTTGTTCATTTTATTTTTTGGATTCTGTTTTTGTCTTACCTAATTTCTGGAACCGCTCTTCCCCGTCGTCGTGGTCAACTCCTCTCTGCATCTCAAGTCCCCCGACGTAACATGACAAGCTAACTGGACAAACTGGTTGCGGCGGGAAAAGCCTCCACACGGCGGTAAGCGGTCAGCTGGTAAGCGCGAAAAGGAATGGAGTCATACCACCCCGTAGCGTTTGTTTAAAAAAATGAAATAGCCATACGTCCTTCCAGCTACATAATTTGCGGTCTCCAGAAACGTCCACGGGACTACGTTTTCAGAATGAGCCTGTGTTGCATACGACACACTATACAAGTACTCTTACATAAGACAGAACAATATTGTGTGGACAAATAGTGCTGCATGATTTGTGGTACATTCACAGGTAAACGTTGTTTTTCTTATTGAGTTGTAAGATGTTTAAAGTGGTGGTCCACTACGATATCATATTTTAAACTTTAGTTGATGTGTAATGTAGCTGTGTGAACATAAGCAACATCTCTGAATGTAAGACGCTCAAAGTTCAATGCAAAGGGAGACATTCAAGGCAAAGGTCACGCGCATTCACCTTGCACACATGCCCCGCGCAGTGGCCAGAGGTGCTTCTTCTGTTTCTGTATTTGAGCTTCCAAAGGACACGACACAAAGAGAGAAGTGCTTACAGTTTAATTTAATTATTCATTCATTTATTTTATTTTCAGCTTAGTCCCTTTATTAATCCGGGGTCGCCACAGCGTCTTACCCAATTCACCTGTACCACATGTCTTTGGACTGTGGGGGAAACCGGAGCACCCGGAGAAAACCCACGCAGGGAGAACATGCAAACTCAGAAACGCCAACTAACCAAGCTGAGGCTCAAACCAGTGACCTTCCTGCTGTGAGGCGACAGCACTACCTACTGCGCCACTGTGTCGCCTTAATTTTAATTATGTTCCGGAGAATTATAAAAAATATATAGCTAGCATTTGACAAAGGAGAACTTCCAGAATCTCTCCCAGTTCAGTGCTGGATTCGGCTAAAAACTCCTCAAAAAAGCAGCTTCAACCATAATAGACGAAGCTCTGGATTGTAAGCCACAACCTGTAAGCATTTTTATTTGTTAAAATTTATCCATTACATGCACAGTATCTAGCGTTAACGGAATGTTGTAGCAAAGACGTAAATAAGAATGTTAACCATGGGAAATGCTGTTTGGGACAGTTAACAAATTAGCTACAATAAACACCCACAATCTTCATCAGCGCTGCAGTGTCTCTCTATGCAGACGCTTTCCCTGTGTTCTACATCTCAGATAACAAACTCCCAAAAGATATGTGAACGTTTCATATTACTCACACAGGCTTATGCCGAATATACGGTTGAAGTCAGAATTATTCGCCCCCCTTTGAATTTTTTTTCTTTTTTAAATATTTCCCAAATGTTGTTTAACAGAGCAAGGAAATTTTCACAGTATGTCTGATAATATTTTTTCTTCTAGAGAAAATCCTTTCTGTTTTATTTCAGCTAGAATAAAAGCAGTTTTTAATTAAAAAAAAATATTTTAAGGTCAAAATTATTATTTAAGCTCTATATTTTTCAATAGTCTACAGAACAAACCATCATTATACAATAACTTGCCTAATTACCATAACCTGCCTAGTTAACCTAATTAACCTAGTTAAGCCTTAAATGCTTTTAAAAAACATCTAGTAAAATATTATTTACTGTCATCATGGCAAAGATAGAATAAATCAGTTATTAGAAATGAGTTATTAAAACTATTATGATTAGAAATGTGTTGAAAAAATCTTCTCTCCATTTAACAGAAAATGGGGAAAAAATAAACAGGGGGCTAATAATTCAGGGGGGCTAATAATTCTGACTTCAACTGTACTGTACGTGAAAGACTCTCCTCAGATTTTATTTTAGAGAGCAGGGGTGAGGTTCAACTGGAGCCGATCTGCGAATCACAGTACATTATGTTAGCTGACCAATCAGAGCCTCTCTAGGGCGGACTTTTGGAGGAACTAGGAAATATGACAGTTGGTTTCATGTTAGCTGAGTAGCTGTATATAATCAAAGTAAGATATATAAATAAAATAATGTGACTTTCGAATAGTGAAGCATGAGCACACATTGCTTTGCATCTTATAAACACAACCAAGCCTTAAAAACACACTCTGGACCACCCCTTTAAGATAAACTGTGACTTTGTCACTAATTATGACATTTTTGATTAACAATGATTGCACGCATAAACGATCGATCTTTAGTTAGCACATTTATTTTAATATTTACATTTCTGGTGCACATTTTTCGTGCAGCACATATTCCTAAACATTAGACTAACATTAACAGAGGTAGACAGATTGTGTTTGACAGACAATATGATCATCTTGAAGTAGGATGGTGCGGGGGACATGTTTTCCCTGTCCCCAGTGGAAATTACATCCCTGCCTGTGCTCTCAAACCTGTTTGTCTCCATAATAAGGTCCCTTTGTCCTCAGCAATTACAACCAGACATACCAATGAACTGGAGTGCGCTTAAGGTTATGTGCTCTGCCACATGGGGGTACAGCCTTTAAACATTTGTGATTGTTTAATTGTTTCCGACATTTAGACTGTGTTTCCCAGTACTGGGTTGCGGCTGGAATGCCATCCACTGCATAAAATATATGCTAGAGTAGTTGGCGGTTCATTCCGCTGTGGCGACCCCTGATAAATAAGGGACTAAGCTAAAGAAAAATGAATGAATGAATGAAAATTGACTGTGCAAATGGACAGTGTGGACACTTTAATGTTGGATATGACAGAAAACACCCTTTACCTCCATTTCAATAGGTTAGCTCTTCAGTGTGGGAGTGTGTTTGGCAACACAGGCTCATTAGAAATAAAGGGAACCTATTATGCCCCTTTTTACAAGATGTAAAATAAGTCTCTGATGTCCCTAGAGTGTGTATGTGAAGTTCAAAAGCTCAAAATAGCACACAAATAATGTTTTATAAGTCTCTGAAACTGCCTCTTTTAACCTTTGATCCTAATTGTGGTGTTTTGGTGACTGTCGCTTTAAATTCAAATGAGATTGTGCTCTTTTCAGAGGAGGGTGGAGCTACAAATGCATGTGTGTCAGCATAGTGGCAGATTCAAAAACAAGACTAACGTTCTATGCTAATGCGGGAGAGATGATCACTAGTGAGCGGGGCTTCCCCCCCTCTGATGACACGTACAAAGGGAGAATGTCAATCAAAGTGTTTCTGCAGACTGTTTTCATCAAGTGTGATTATTAACAATTAAATTAATAAATATTTACCATTAGAAGCTGGTTATATTCACACACTGCCAACACACAACTGTGTTTAAACCCCTTATAAAAGTGATTTTTACATAATAGGTCCCCTTTAAACGCACAAAAAAACTTACTTCAACACGTTTGACTGCAGCTTCTAGGTAAAATGAACACTAGGGGGTAGCAAGACTCCAACTTTTGTTCCTTTTCACACTAATGATATTTATGGATACTTGTTAATGATGAATAAAAGAATATTTTCATGCAGTTCTTGTCACGTAGGACTGCTTAAGAGGCGAAGACAAAAGGATAGGATCCAAGTGCATTTAATGGTTGGATTGTCGTGCAGATAAACAGGTGGTAAATAAAGGAACATCCAAAATCAAAATCAAGCATAAGGTCAAAAGTTGGCCATCCAAATACCAAGTATCAAATGAACAAACAGAAATAAGTGAAGTTTAATTTTAAACTAATTTCGAGAGGAGCACGTGCTCATGATTGACCCCGCTGGCCCACATTAGCTAATCACGATCCTCCAATAATCCACTATATATATCCTCATTTCCTTTTTACAACTACCTTCCTCCCCTTTTTCCACCTTTATTTAGAATGGGCGGCACGGCGGCCTAGTGACTGGCGCTGTTGCCTCCCAACGAGAATACCACTGGCTACCGGTCCTCACCAAGCCATCTGATATTTTTCTGTGTGGAGTTTGTGTGTTCTCCTCATGTCCGCGTGGGTTTTCCCCGGCTTCCTCCGACCGTCCAAATATGCTCTATATTATAGACAACATAAGCCTAAGTCTCTTTTGCTAAATGTTTTACTCTCAGGAAGTTCACCTTAGCCTCAGCAGCGGGGGAGTTTTGAGATCGACCTGAGCTCAATCTCCCCTTGCCCTGCGAAAAGGGAGGGAGCCCTGGGCCCGAGGATCCCTTGAGCTCAGGTCTCTCTCCCGGGACAGCATGCCAAACAAGCTAATTATATATCATCAGCTAAGTGTGAACTCTTGAAAACAAGAAACTAAGGCAAGGCTATGGTACACAACACATGACAGAAATTAGACTCAGAAATTAGACTCACACTGCACTTTTCTCCCCATAGACTTCCATTCATACGCATGTCAATGCGTCAGATCGAAAATGCAAGCTCGTGCGACAAGTTTCGCAGTTTGCTGCGTTGAAAAGTTCAAGCTTGGTGAACTCTGACCTGTGAAATCGCATCACTTGACTGCGTGAGACCAATCAAAGATCAAAACATGACCTCTCTGGACAGAAATGTAAAATATGGAGCAATCGCTCGCTTTTTTAAATGTCTAATCATCTTGTGTAACCCAGAAGAATTTGGCATGCTCAAACTCCAGTGTGACCGCAGCTTAACATGTGCAGGGTGTATATATAGTCCAAATAATCCTTGAGAGTTTCAGCTGTGTGTATGTGATTAGTGGAAAGTGGACACCGGCGCGTGTGTATAGCAGTATGAAGGGATTTGTAGTTCGTCACTGATTTGTAGTTCACCAGCGATCTATCCAGGCATATATTGCTGGCGGGGCTTAACATTAACTTTTTTGATCACCAGCCACTGTGGCTAGTAGATTTCCAACATTACTAGCCACTCGCCATTTTCACTAGCCACAATTTTCTTGTTGGGAAAATATATTTTATATGCATAAATTTGACTTTGACATGCTTAAATGACTTGATTTAGATGTGTTATGTCCACATGCCTTCTCATTCATGTCACTTCTTGTGTATTGTGTATTAGCTTGCTCAGTGTGCATGAGCAAATGGGTTGTGTCGCAATGCAATCAGTTTTTATTTCACAGGACTTTTCAGGGCTCAAAATTAAGGATTTACCAAATTTATCTCTGACCACACCAAATAAGTATTTCTTAGCCACAATTTTTTATTGTGTCAAAACAAGGAAAATACAGCTGTATAGGTGCACTGTTTAATTCAACAAAACTTTTCTTTAACAAAAACATTACATTTCAAAAAAGGATTATTGTCATGTATCTAAAATATGCACAGTAACGTCCTGGCTAAAAGTCCCAGATCACCAGTTAACATAAACGAGGATTAATCTCCCATTAAAGCAATGTTATTATAAAGAAATATAATTAAACCATATTAACAAAAATAACTGTAAGCAAAAGAAAGCAGGTGAAACATACCGTGTTTGATAATGAAAGGATGATCACGCGCACGGTTAATATAGGCCTGTAAATGAAAACTGACCGCTGCTGCTTACAAAAGAATATGTGTATTTTTGTTTTAATCTTGAGCTCTTGAAAGCAGCAGGACTGTGGGTGCAAGATCATCACTCTTTGTCCAGTCTATTTCAAAGGGAACCGATCGCACCAATTGCGCTTCCTCTAGGCACGGTGACGGTTGCTTCGCGCAAGTAAACGGGAGCGCGCATCACATCATCTGTGCGCGCGAGTGATCATCATCCTCTCGTTCGGTATTTACCTGCTGTCTGCTCGCGCGAACACAGTTATTATTGTCAGTCGTGCTGCTCCTCAATTCTAAGATCACATTTGCACGAATATCGGGCCATGCTTATTTTCAAACCCTGCTTTTAAGAAAACTACAATTTAAAAATGATTTCCAACCAGCCAAAGTGGCTAGTGGAGGTGTCTGTCTAACCCGGCAGAACTGAAATCTACCAGCATTTGGCGGGTTGGCGGGTGTTAATGTAAAGCCCTGATTGCTGGCGAATGTGACAGTTCTTTGCACAACACCAAATAAAATGCAAATTCAATATACTGCTTCTCTCTGATGATCGGCAGTGTTTTTTTTTTTAAAGAGCCTCTATTATGGGTTTTTGAAAATGACCTTCTGTGTAGTGTGTAACACAGTGAAGTGAAATATCCAGCTAAGGCTTAAATCTGAAAGTGGACAGTTTTTAAAACTATTGATTCATCTAAAAAAAGAGTCGACTCATAGTGGTTCGAATGAATCGTCTTGATAACGAGTCTTTAGCCGTTTTGGCGTGACGTGGATACGAAACTTAAGCCCCACCCAATTGTTGCGCGCGCAAACCCTGGAAAATTGAAACCTGCAGCCCCGCCCACTAACACAGCAAAGGCAAACAGATCCTCATGAGTCATGAGTCATGAAGACGCTGTGCTTACCTGGATATTATTGGAAGTGTGAAGGAGTTAAAGGAAGGATCAGAAAAGACTACTGATGAATGAGACTTTGACAGAGCTCGACAGGAACTATCAGTACACAGCTCATGGATTAGTTTCTTCCTCCATTTAGTAATGGACAGACAATACATTAGCGGTGCGGGCAAAATAAGGACAGTTTATTAGGCACAGTCAAACAAAGGCAGGCTGCTGCACGCTGAGCTTCGGGCTGGTGCGCAGCACTGGAAAGGCGTACGAAGGCTCAGGGTGAGAGCGATAGGAGCCCGCAGAAATAGCTTGTCAGAGGACAGAGGAGGAGCGCTGGTAAGCGCTACAACCCCCCTGCTGGGGATGTGATCGTTGGGCAAAGCAGACTACAGGTAAGCCCTGAGAACATATAACACTTCAGGCAAGAGGTGCCACAGCAATGATTGTAAATAGAAATGATCTACATGTTTTCTTACTTGTAACCGCGTGTACTGTATCAGGTTAACTCTTTATATTCTCATATCGCGTCTAATGCCATGTTGAAAACGCGACGCGTGCTGCTTTGTTTATGGATTTAAATGCGTCTGTGAGCTCGTTCCACTGCCGTTTGTCATTGCTATGGCCACCGTTAGCTGATCCTACACACGTGCAGTGGTCAAGGTTCAGAATAGTTTAGCTTGTGCTGCTGTGTGGATTAATACTGATTGTGTGTCATACTTAAGAATAGAGCAATATGCTGGTGTTTAACTGCACTGCTTTCAGCGCTGAGGTGTCTGAATAACACTGTTGAGAACCGGGTACTGTTTACTGTGGTGTTAGTAAGTTTACTATGAAGCGTGTTTCGGTCGCTCTCTGCAATCAGATCCTATACCAATGGTGGCGACCAGGGGGCTTGATAAACCGCGCTGGGCATTTCACTGTCTCGCGCTTAACGCTGTCGACCAATCACAACAGGCTGTCATTGGTCCAATCAGCGCAGATTAGCTTCGCGCTATGGAGGGGTTTGGGAACAAATGAATCGCTGAACGTTTTATATAAGAGTTGCTGGGATAATTAGGTACAATAAATGCATATTATAAGACCATGAAAGTGTTTTTTTGACCTTGCATGCAGATCAGTATGTTGTTGGAGACCCACAAAACCGAAATATGACCCTTTTTAATGTGTAATAGGGGCTCTTTAATCTTCTTTTATTTATTTTATGCACCTTTGGACAAAAGCATGTGCTAAATGAATAAATGTAAATATAAAGATATCATGAACCATCTGTAGCAGACAAATAATTGTTCACAAACTGTATCAATTTTAGGGAAGGCATCATTTATTGGATTTGGGTTCTATTAAGTTGTATTAAGGCTTATTTATAATGCTGTTGACCGTATTTTCTCTCTCCTGGTTATTTCGTAGGTCAGAAGCTGATGCTAAATGCAGTGCACTTGTGGAAAGCTAATGAGGAGGAGTGCTTTGTCACGGAGGATGCTTTGTGTTCCTGCAACTAGTGTCACAACTGAAAGGCTTTTCAGATCTTTGGGAAACAGTTAGACAGTGTTCTGCTTCAGATTGAAATCGGATAATCAAAACACCCTTGTATTCCTTTATAAAAAAAAATCCTTAAAGGCAGGGAAATCGAAGTATATGATTGCTGATTATCTGAAGTGTTTTACTTCTTTAATGGGCTAAAATCGGCCAAAAAATTTATGTAATAATGAAAAAAACAGTACAAATTAATTTCATATGGATTTCTTCAAGATTTCTATAGGAATATTGAGAAAAATGAAGACTTCTAAAGATAAATGAATTACACAACACTGTGGGGATGTCTCTGCAATCAAGACTGTGTCATGAAGTACATTTGAGATTAGTTGGTAGGGGTACTCATCCCGAGGCCCTCAGACTATGCAGCGCCACTGATGCGATCCAAGACCAGTAACGAGATGATCCCAAGGTTTTCATAATCCTGGACCAGGCCGTATCCTGAGCAGCCGCTGTGGTGGTCATGGAAGAGTGGAGAGCATAAGACTGATTCCTGTGATGCTCCAGGGACAGACGAGTCTTCGCTGAGGTCCAGCATTCTCCAGCCTCCGGCGCCTAGACTGCAGCTCTGCACAAGACGTTTGGCCATAGGAGAAATGGTCGTGCCCAACTGAGCCTGGTTTCTCTCAAGGTTTTTTTTAATTCTTCACTTTCGCCAATTGGCGAAGTTTTTTCCTCGCTGCTGTCGCCACTGGCTTGCATGGTTCGGGATCTGTAGAGCTGTGCATCGATGGATTACTCTTCAGTGTTTGGACTCTCAGTAGTGATTATAAACCACACTGAACTGAGCTAAACTAAATCGAACTTAAACACTGAAAACTGAACTGACACTGTTTCAATTTACTATAATCTTCTATGTGAAGTTGCTTTGACACAATCTACATTGTAAAAGCGCTATAGAAATAAAGGTGAATTGAATTGAAATAGTTGGTAAAGTTTTACTTGAAGAGGGTGTTCGGAAGACCGCCATGAAAGCTTTATAATCATGTCATGTGAATGAGATTTTATGCATGCTTATGACAACTGTTATTAAGTGTGATTTGCTCAGTTATGACATTTTAAATGCCATTGCCAATGCCATAAAGATTACATTGTTTGTTATGACATAAATCAACTTGTTTTTGTCTTTGTCATGACAACTTGACATTACCAAGACAACATAACCTGACATAAATCTGTCATAAACATGAACTTGTCAGGTCCTTCTTCATGGTCAGCTTTATTTGAAACATATCAACATTTTTTTGGTGCTCTTGTCAAACAGCACAGCTTACTGCTTTTCCAAAACACTCATATTAGGATGTGTCTGCTTTTCGGTGATGGGCTGCTATGATTTTCTGATTCGTTTTCTGAAGGATTTTTCTGTGCCAGGCTATTTACCAGAGGAAATAACTGTCTGGTTTGGCCAGGAAGAGATCAGTGGAGGAATACACAAGGAACAAACACAGGAGAACACAATGGAGATGATGATGGAGATACTGCATAAATGGGAGAATCAACAACAATGGAGATGAAACTTGTAACGAATTTACCGGTATTTTCAAAAAGGGCCTGTTCACACATACAGACCTTTCGGGAAAATTGCCGGTAATTTTCCCGAAAGGTCTGTATGTGTAAAAGGGGCTTAAAGTGGCTGGTTCGAGTCCAGGCTGGGCCACTTGGCATTTCTGTGTGGAGTTTGCATGTTCTCCCTGTGTTGGCGTGGGTTTCCTCCGGGTTCTCCGGTTTCCCCCACAGTCCAAACACATGCGCTAGAGGTGAATTGAATAAACTAAATTGGCCGTAGTGTATGTGTGTGTGTGTGTGTGTGTGTGTGTGTGTGTGTGTGTGTGTGTGTGAATGAGTGTGTTTGGGTGTTTCCCAGTACTGGGTTGCGGCTGGAAGGGCATCCGCTGTGTAAAACATATGCTGAAATAGTTGGCAGTTCATTCCACTGTGGCGACCCCTGATGAATAAAGGGACTAAGCCGAAGGAAAATGAATGAACGAGTTTCAGTTTATTAAAGCGCACTCTTTGCTTCACAACACATGACTTTTATTTTGTAATCCAATTATGGTTTATTCATGCCTAACACAAATTGGTTTGTTTATTCTCCTCATTCATGAAGACGAGTTTTACTACATGACTTTGTGAACAATAAGAGATGTGACATAATGACATTCCTTGGTGTGGAGCAGGATACGCCACAGGATAAGATGCACAAAAGAGGGAGGCTTGCTTTCAGCTTTTATCCATGGGGTTTCTGCTATTAGACATCATTAAAAACCATTTACACAAGCACATGATTGCTTATTCACCTGTACTAGATATTTCCGCACATGTGTGGACTGATTTTATTGTTTATCGACAGTCAGATTCTCCACACATTATCCTGTATAAAACAGCAACAGGACTTTTACATGGTGAATCCTAAAGCACTACACTCTCAGAAATAAAGGTTAGCCATCTGTCACTGGGCGGGTACCAGCCTAAGCTGGTTAGCTGGTTTTAGCTGGTTGATCAGTCTGATTTTAGAGGGGTTTTGGCCATTTCCAGGCTGGTTTCCAGCCATTTACAGCCTGGTCTTAGCTGGTCAGGCTGGGAGATGACCAGCTAAAACCAGCTTGACCAGCCTAGCCAGGCTGGGAGCCCAGCCAAAATGAGCTATGTCCAGCTTAAACCAGGCTGGTCAACTGGTTTTAGCTGGTCGTTTCCCAGCCTGACCAGCTAAGACCAGGCTGGAAATGACTGGAAACCAGCATGGAAATGGCCAAAACCCCTCTAAAACCAGGCTGGTCGAGCAGCTAAAACCAGCTAACCAGCTCAGGCTGGTTTAAGCTATTTTTTTCAGTAGGGTTGGGGATCCTCTGCCATTCCTCCTTGCAAAGCTCTGTCAGGTTGGATGGTAAACGTTGGTGGACAGCCATTTTTAGGTCTCTCCAGAGATGCTCAATTGGGCTTTGGCTGGCCCACTTAAGAACACTCACTGAGTTGTTGTGAAGCTACTCCTTCTTTATTTTAGCTGTGTGCTTAGGGTCATCGTCCTGTTGGAAAGTAAACCTTTGGCCCAGTTTGAGGTCCTAAGCACTGTGGAGAAGGTTTTGATGCTGCCACCACCATGTTTCACTGTTGGGACTGTACTGGACAGGTGATAAGCTGTGCCTGGTTTTCTCCACACATACCGCTTAAAATTAGGGCCAAAAACTTCTATCTTGGTCTCATCAGACCAGAGAATCTTATTTCTCACCATCTTGGAGTCCTTCAGGTGTTTTGTTAGCGAACGCCATGCAGGCTTCAGCTCTAGGAAGGGTTCATCCTATTAATTTAAAATAATTGATACCATATTTGCTGCTAATAATTGTTTAAAATTATGTATTGATTTAAACATTGGCTGCAGGAATGTGTCTAATTTTTTAAATTTATGCTTAAAACAAGGCTTTGGCTCCAGACAAAAATATGTAATAATGCATACATAATAAAAGGATTACAGTTTGCTGCAAACGCAACTATTCTAGTTTTAAAATGCAGCCTAAAACAGTTTTTAACTATTTTTCTCTAGCAAATTCAACTGTTTAAAAAAATCTTAATGTGGACTATTTTTAGCTGTAAGGCGATTAGATTCTGCAATTAGATTTAGGACTCGATCGTGAGAACATGAAGCTTCACAGCCGCATCTTTTATAGTAAGTGGTTTACATCAGCTTTAGGTTTCCGAACAACTCTTGGAAAGTTATGTTGAATCTTTTGCTCCATTACAGCTAACCAAAGAAGGCAGATCAAATGAGTCTCAAATGATAGAAATGAGTCTAACACACACATGTGTGCTTGTAGTGAAGTCACAGTGCAGTTAAAGTGTCATAAAGTCCATCTACACTGTCAAAAAATATCCATAAATTAGCAGTTTTCCAGATTTTGTGATTTTTCCCTGTTTATTTCTGCTTTTGAATTGCTTCATGGCAGCTTGATCTTTCTTACTATGGGCGTTGCTAGGCCTATTTTATATTTCTACTCAGGCCCCCTAAAACTTTTGCAATTAGCTCATAAACTGTAGACCAGGGGTGTCCAAACTTGGTCCTGAAGGGCCGGTGTCCTACATATTTTAGTTCCAACCCCAATGAAACACACCTGAACCAACCAATCAAGCTCTTTCTAGGTACACCAGAAACTTCCAGTTAGGGGTTGCGGCTGGAAGGGCATCCGCTGCGTAAAACGTGCTGGATAAGTTGGCAGTTCATTCCGCTGTGGCGAGCCCAGATTAATAAAGGGACCAAGCCGAAAATCAATGAATGAATGAATCAAGGGTGTAGATTTACTCTAGACCAGGGGTCACCAATCTCGTTCCTGGAGGTCCGGTGCCCTGCAGGGTTTAGGTCCAACTTGCGTCAACACACCTGCCTGGGTGTTTCAAGTATACCTAGTAAGACCTTGATTAGGTTGTTCAGGTGTGTTTTATTAGGGTTGGAGCTAAAATCTGCAGGACACCGGACCTCCAGGAACAAGTTTGGTGATCCCTGCTCTAGACGTTGGTGGGGACATGCATCCCTAGAGCGCATGCACTGAACAGCACAAATTCTGTTTTGCGCTTTTAAAAACGTGAATGAAGCACATAATAATATAAAATAAACACTTAATGATACAAATAACAACCAAACCCCATGCTGCAAAAGTTAATATACATGTTGTTACTGCAGTCGAGCTTTGAGGAGGAATGATGAAGAGAAATTTGGGTAACACTTTATTTTGATGGTCCATTTGAGTATTAGTAGACTGTCTGCTTAATATCTGTTGATACTGACATTTAACAGTCCTTCAACAGACATTAAACTGACTATAAGAAACTTTGCAAGTACATGTCAACTTACACTAACCCCAACCCTAACCCCAACCTAACAGTCTACTTATAATCTAATGAGAATTAATTGACATGTAGATGCAATGTAACTTATATTCAACAAATGGACCATCGAAATAAAGTGTGACCGAAATTTAGAGAGGTGTGTGACGCAATTCAACTTTTTTTATCCCGATTATTGTTTTTCATAATCATGGAGGCCCAATAAAAACTGAATTTTGATTAATTGCACAGCCTTGGTTAATAGTATTACAGTGAAATCATAGAGAACTTGTCTTGGTGCATGTGTAGGTTAAGAGTTGACGGAGCATTACTTTATGTTGAAGTTGACTAAATTATTGGTAGGGTCATTTCAGTAATTGGTGGATATTTGTGGCGACACATCCCCTCCGTCCACGCCAATACGCCCTTGTACATTATATTACTTCAAATGACTAAAGCTGCGGTCACACTGGACTTTTCTCCCCATAGACTTCCATTCATACGCACGCGAATGCATCAGACTGGAAATGCAAAGTCGTGCGTCAAGTTTGGCAGGTCGCTGCATTGCAAAGTTCAAGCTTGGTGAACTCTGAGCTGCAAAATCACATCACTTGACTGCGTGAGACCAATTAAAGATCAAAACATGACCTCTCTGGACAGAAATTTTAAATATGGACCGATCGCTCGCATTTTAAATGTCTAATCATCTCATCATCTAATCATCCCACCCCTTTTCGCAGCGCCGTACGACAGAATTTCGCACACACTAAAGCCGAAGTCAGAGTTTGAGCTTGCGAAAATCTGTCGTACGGCGCTGCGAAAAGGGGCGGGATTAAACAAGATGAATAGGCATTTAAAAAGCGAGCGATTGCTCCATGTTTTAAATTTCTGTCCAGAGAGGTCATGTTTTGATCCTGGATTAGTCTCACGCAGTCAAGTGATGCGATTTCGCAGGTCAGAGTTCAGCAAGCTTGAACTTTGCACCGCAGCAACCTGCGAAACTCGACGCATGACCATGCGTTTCCGGTCTGACACATTCGCGTGCGTATGAAAGGAAGTTTATGGGGAGGAAAGTCAAGTGTGACCGCGGCTAAACTCTAGTGTGACTGTGGCATAAAATGGCAATAAAAGTGTCACATCCCTGGCTCGTTCCTGCTGCTCCAATCACCATTCTCCCTCACCATCTCATTCCCTCAGCTAATCATCGCTCTCCTTCACCAGCCATCTCTTATCACACACGAGCACTATCACCTGATTACTGATTACACTCACCTGCACCAGCTATCACAGTCCCCTATAAAGACTCCCCACTTCCAGTCGTACATCGGCTGGAATAGAAGTCAGATGGTTCACCGCACCGTCTCCCTGGCTCGCCTTCTTCCGTGGACGTTTCTCCTATAATAATAATAATTCCTTACATTTATATAGCGCTTTTCTAGACACTCAAAGCGCTTTTACATATTGGGGGGAATCTCCTCATCCACCACTAGTGTGCAGCATCCACCTGGATGACGCGACGGCACCCATTTTTGCGCCAGACCACACACCACACACCAGCTGATTGGTGGAGAGGAGACAGAGTGATTAAGCCAATTATGATATGGGGAGGGTTCGAAGGCCATGATGGACAGAGGCCAGTGAGCAGATTTGGCCAGGATGCCGGGGTTAAACCCCTACTCTTTCTCGAAGGACATCCTGGGATTTTTAATGACCACAGAGAGTCAGGACCTTGGTTTAACGTCTCATCCGAATGACGGCGCTCACTGAGCAGTATAGAGTCCCCGTCACTATACTGGGGCATTAGGACCCACACAGGCCGCAGGTTGGGCGCCCCCTGCTGGCCTCACTAACACCACTTCCGGCAGCAACCTATAGCTTTCCCATGTGGTCTCCCATCCAGGTAATGACCAGGCGCAGCCCTGCTTAGCTTCAGTGGGCGACCATGTGAGAGTTGCAGAGAGCTAGCTGCCGGCTATACCTGTGGATGCTGTGATTAATGCTGTGATTAAGGGAAGTGACTTTATACACTGATGGTTAAATGAAGATCCTTGTTTACATTCTGCTCTCCATCCAAGAATATCGCTTCCCTGCTTCTCCTGTTGAACAAGCCACTGTGTGTTTGAATAAATTGATGAAGAGATAACCACCCTTGTCTTCATTGTGTGACTGACAAAGTGACTTTGTTAAACTGTAGAGTTGAATTTTCAACATCAAAAGTTGACAGAGCAGAGATCAACATCCCATAATGCAATTCACAACCGTAAATATCCTGAAAACACTTGTGAATCACAAAATGCGAGATATTTTTTACAGTGTAGGGAAATTTACTTAATTTCTTAATGGGTCTTTTCACGTAAAATGTGCCACATGTTTCCTCTGATGGTTTGCATAAGACTAGGATTAGGGTAAGACAATATAATAAGCATTTTTTTTTTTTTTTACAGCATAACATTACGCTAAATGAAACCAGTATATGTGCATTTTCAGCACTTGTCATACACTGAAACAAATGATTCATTGGATTTACTCTATCTTGCTAAGAAGAGTGATTGCAAACAATTTATACGGGCTGAATTTAAACAAACAAATGAAGTTGAGTAATGTTAAACTTAATTTGTTTGTTTAAATTCAGCCCACGGAAATCGTTTCCAACAATAACCTGCCTTAAAATCTTTTTGTAAAATCCAATGAATGAATTTGTTTCAGTGCAGTCAGAGTTTAGATCAGGAAACACTCACAGACTGCCCTGCTGTATTGACATTAGACATTTTTTATCTTGTGTATACAGTGACACAGAGACTTTGTCATTTTGATGGCACTGATATGTTCATTCTCACAAACACTTACTTTAGAGAGATGAACAAAAACTCTGCGTGGAGACACGTTTAGCTGTACACGCAGCAGTTTTGCAATGTCACTGGTGTTTTAGTTGGTTGAAACGACTATTTTTTGAAACACATGTACAGCTGAAGTCAAAATTATTCACCCTCTTGTTATTTTTATTTTCTTGTCCAAACTTTTTGCAAGCAATGTTTAACAGAGCAAAGGAGTTTTTCACAGTATTTCCTATAATATTTTTTTCTTCTGGAGAAAGTCTTATTTGTTTTATTTCGGCTAGAATAAAAGCAGATTTACATTTTTTAAAAGCCATTTTAAGGTCAATATTATTAGCTCCCTTAAGCAATATTTGTTTTGGATTGTCTACAGAACAAACCACTGTTATACAATGACTTGCCTAATTACACTAACTTAACCCTAATTAACCTAGTTAAGCCTTTAAATGTCACTTTAAGTTGAATACTAGTGTCTTCAAATATCTAGTGAAGTATTATGTGCTGTCATCATGGCAAAGAGAAATCAGTTATTTTTATCTTTGCATTTATGTAGCATGTGCAAAATATTTCAAATTGTGAATCCTTTTTTGATTCCTTGTCTTCAATAAAACTTAAATAAAATCTGAAAATTACATCCTGGCATTTTTGTATAAACATGCAATCTGCATATTTTGTGAAATGATGATGCTATCAGCCTAAGCCTCGTTCCTATGTCAATAACAACGACATCAACAACTTTTAATAACTTTCCTAGAAAAAGCATTTATCATGTGTTTGGTTTTTTATACAACTCAGACTCATTCTGAATATGTACCCCTATATACATTTCTGGAGAGCGCCAAATACGTCCAGGGAGCTACGTTTTTTTGCAGTTTTTGTTTTTGCGAATCCACCAGAGGCCGCTGTGTATGCTTTTTCAGATCTCAAATTTCTCTTGTGAGTGCCATTTGTGTCTGCTGTTCTCGCGTAAATCCACCATAGGCCGCTGTCGACTGACTGACTGACTGACTGATGGACTGATCCACCCATCCTCCTTCCCTTAACCCAACCAACCGTGTTTACAAAAGCACCGATTGACCCGATCACCCACTTCCCTAAAACCAACCGACATTGTTTTCTTAAGCAATCCAGAAAAAGAAAAGCCCATGAGACAGCCTGATTTTTACCACGTCTTCAGATTTTACCACATTCTCACCCTGTTATTTACTTGTTTATTTTATTTTTTGAATTTTGTTTTTGTCTTAGCTGCTTTCTGGAATGGTTCTTCACCAAACTCAAACCCCCGTCGTCGCAGTCAGCACCGCTCCAGGCCACAAGCCACGTACATGGCGAGCCACTGGGCAAACTGGTAACAGCGGGAAAGGTAAGCGGAAAGTTACGCTGGTAAGCGTGAAAAGGATCACACCACCTTGTATAGCGTTCGTTTTAAAGACGAAATGCAGCCATACGTACTTCTGGCTACATTATTCACAATCTCCAGAAATGTATACAGATTTTCAGAATGAGCCTCTGTTGTTTTTATCCATTGCATGCTATTCATGTGCATGCTCTAAATCATAATCTTCATTGTTTTTGAGTATCTCTTTGGGAGAATTACAGCACCACATAGAGCTCAATGCATGCAAGAAAAAAAAAACATGCTAATTAAGAAAACATCATTTTGACAGCACACATGTTGCAAATCCTCACCAATGCAAATATAAAAAATGAACTGCAAATCCTCACAACACATGCAACACATTTCGATCCCAAAAAAAACAACAACATTTGCATTTGTATTATCTTGTCCTTTCCATCGTCAGCCTACTGAGAAGTGAGAAGAACTGTACGACTATAGGACCCTCTTTAATTTCAGCACCAGTAGATATTTTAATTCTGGGCCTGTGCTGATTAGATGTGGAAGTGATAATCATTTAACCACAAGTGAGGTTCGGTGAGGCAGATGTGGTCCAGTTTTACCTCATGAGCTAAACTTTACATGTGAATGTATACCACATGGGTTCATTTAGCTATATTTGGAGCGATCTTGTCTCTTTGATATCTGATTATCTGTGATAGAGCAAAAAGTCCAACATTTATCAATGTTTGTGAAAGGAAACCCAAACCCAATGGTAACCCACCTATGCAGATGTGAAATGTCATCACACAAACTGAATGCATCCGGTTCTCATCTCTCGATTTCTTTAGCTGTTACCAACATCCAGGGGAAAATTTCAACGGCACCTTTAGAAATGTGTTTTCTGAGAAAAATAGAGACGTGTTCAATACTTATTTCCCCAACTCTATCAGTATCTTTATCTTTTGTGCTCATGTTTTGTTATTTAGTCTCTTAGTTTGTAGTTTTACTACCGTTTCCTGTTTTCACTTTATGATTTTCCTACCCTTGTTAGATTTTTTATTTATGCTCCTCCTGTTTTCCTGATTGCTTGTTGAGTTTGTTTGCATTTCTAGTAATTTCTTTCTTGAAATGATGCTTCAGATTTGGGTCAGTTCGATATGTTCAACCCACGCAGTGTCGCAGTAGGTAGTGCTGTCGCCTCACAGCAAGAAGGTCGCTGGTTCGATTCTCGGCTGGGTCAGTTGGCATTTCTGTGTGGAGTTTGCATGTTCTCCTCGTGTTTGTGTGGGTTTCCTCCGGGTGCTCCGGTTTCCCCCACAGTCCAAAGACATGCGGTACAGGTGAATTGGGTAGGATAAATTGTCTGTAGTGTGTGTGTGTGTGAATGAGTGTGTATGGATGTTTCCCAGAGATGGGTTACAAGTGGAAGGGCATCCACTGCATAAAACATATGCCGGATAAGTTGGCGGTTCATTCCGCTGTGGCGACCCCGGATTAATAAAGGGACTAAGCTGAAAAGAAAATGAATGAATGATGAATGAATGTTCAACCCAGGCTCATTCTGAAAACGTACCCCTATATACATTTCTGGAGAGCGCCAAATACGTCCCAGGAGATACATTTTTTTGCAGTTTTTTTTTTTTTTGCGAATCCACCAGAGGCCGCTGTGTATGCTTTTTCAAGTCTCAAATTTATCTCATTTGCACCTGCTGTTCTTGCGTAAATCCACCAGAGGCCACTTTCGACTGACTGACTGACCTATAGACTGATAACCCCGGCCACCCTCTTCCCTAAACCCAACCGACAATGTTTTAAAAAGCAATCCAGAAAAGAAAAGCCCTCGCCAGATTTTTACCACGTTTTCAGATTTTACCACATTCTCACCCTGTTATTTACTTGTTTTTTTATTATTATTAAAGTAAATATATTTATAATAAATCGCCTCATTATTTATTTATTTATATGATTTGTATATGATATTAGGGGCAACCCAGTGGTGCAGTAGGTAGTGCTGTTGCCTCACAGCAAGAACGTCGCTGAGTCGCAGGTTCGAACCTCGGCTGGGCTGGGTCAGTTGGCGTTTCTGTGTGGAGTTTGCATGTTCTCCCTGGGTTCGCGTGGGTTTCCTCCGGGTGCTCCGGTTTCCCCCACATTCCAAAGACATGCAGTACAGGTGAATTGGGTAAGCTGAATTGTCCATAGTGTATGAGTGTGAATGTGTGTGTGGAGGTTCCCAGAGATGGGTTGCGGCTGGAAGGGCATCCGCTGCGTAAAATCGTGCTGGATAAGTTGGCGGTTCATTCCGCTGTGGCGACCCCGCAAGGGACAAAGCCGACAAGAAAATGAATGAATGAATGAATATGATATTAGAATAGTGTTAGCTTTTATAAGTGATTTTATGTTTTAGAATAGAATATGTAATGTTCAACTTCTCAATAATATTAGTAAAGCAAACACAGGCCCTATATGTGCCATTTACATATATTTTAATTAATATATAAAACGAGTGCATGTTTTTACCAAAACTAATATTGGACTTTATTTTAAATGCGTGTTTGTGTAAAACAATATCATTTGCACAAAGAAATGATGGGGTTGTTCTCTGAAGAAGTTACTCCACCCCGTTTAGAGCATCATTATGGGCGTTTTACGTTATAACTAATGTGGTTCAAGCGATGGATCTGCGACAGAGACACTATGGGTTTTGGGAAACACTCGTCACTACATCGTTCTTTTGCCAAATGATGCATCGCACTATGATAGTTCAGCCGCGAGTTACATCGTTGTTTGGGAAACGCACCCCTGACCAGCTAAAACCAGGCTGGAAATGGCGGGAAATGGCCAAAACCCCTCTAAAACCAGGCTGGTCGACCAGCTAAAACCAGCCAACCTGCTTAGGCTGGTTTATGCTGTTTTTTTCAGCAGGGCAATCACAGTCCTTTCTGTTGAGCACGTGAACACCATGGCAAATCAGCGCTGTTGCGTTCAACAGTACTTATGTTAGTGGGAAATTGACGGTTTTTATAAATTTCAGTAATGAAATTCAGTATCTTGACAGGTCTAATATAGTGAAAGAATCAGTTCATTAACTTGAGTTTGATAAATGGCGGCTAAAACGTTTGTTTGAGAAAGAAAACGTTAGCGAACTAGTGGCATTTCCCTTAACTTAGCTGAAAATGAGGTCCGATATCCCGTTTTATTTTCACTTTCCATTCAGAATGGCCTTCAGCCACTCCGAAGGCGGTGAAATCATAAATTTGTGTCACTTTCTCTTCGCTGATAAGATATACAGCCAGGTACACAACATTCCTGTGTGACTCAGGCGATACTTCTGGGTTTCTTCCCACCGCAGCCTCGATTTCGCTTTTTTAATGGCGGCCGCGTGAAATCAGTCTATTGAACAAATGAAAACAACAATCATATATATATTTAAAAACCCTTTAGTTTAATTACAAAATAAAATCATAGTGTACACAAAACAATACAAGTGAAAAGCGAAACAAGTTTACAAAAACAAACAAACAAAAAAAAAACTATTTTGAATACTGATATGTGAATATTTTTGAAAATGGTGAAAAACGTCTCATTTTCCTGAGGTACATACTGATTCGCTAAAGAAGAGTAAAAACAATAATACAAAACTCTAATCAGCTGATACAAAATTTCAATTAAGTCAATGTTTTTTTTTTTTACATTTGCAATTTCCACACTGTCATATAGTAAATGCTACTTCCCTCTGGGGACAAAAAATATATATATTTACAGATATTTTGTGTCTTGAAGAGTATCATACACTAAATACGGGGTCACTTTGAGGACATTTCCACTGCAGGGGGATCATCAGTACCGTTGACCTCATAATCAGTGGCCGGACCGGACACCAGCACTCGCACACGCTCAGGGAAATCATCCATTTTCGGGTAAAGCAGAAAGTCATAGATTAGCGCAGCTGCCACACCTCCGCACATTGGCCCGACCCAGTAGACCTGAAAACAGAAGAGTGATGTCAAACAGAAGTTAGACTTTCCCAAAAATGCATAGCCATCAGGCTTAAATTGCCCTTGAGTATTCTGTGATGGGGCGGCATGGTGGCTCAGTGGTTAGCACTGTCGCCTTAAAGCAAGAATGTCGCTGGTTCGAATCCCAGCTTGGTCAGTTGTCATTTCTGTGTGGAGTTTGTATGTTCTCCCATGTTGGCGTGGGTTTCCTCGGGTGCTCCAGTTTCCCCCCACAGTCCAAACACATGCGCTATAGGGGAATTGGATGAACTAAATTGACTGTAGTGTATGAGTGTGTGTGTGAATGTTAGTGTATGGGTGTTTCCCAGTACTGGGTTGCGGCTGGAAGGGCATCCGCTGCGTAAAAAATATAGCGGAATAGTTGGCGGTTCATTCCTCTGTGGCATCCCCTGATAAATAAGAGAATGCGATGTGCAAAATATCTATTTTAGAAATAGTTTCTATTTACGCGACATTGCAGCAAAACAACAGCATAAACTGCTTTGACAATGACAACCTCAGGTACTGATTATGGGCTTTATTGACTTCATTTGAAGAGGTGTTCATGAGACTGCCATGACTGCCATGAGATTTTGTTACTTATGACAATTCTTTCGCTCAGTTATGTGATTTTAAATGCAAATGTGACTGTTTAGGATGTCTTTGTTATGACAACTTGATATAAATGCATCGTAACCTGTCATTGTCTTTGTCATGACAACTTGACATTACCAAAGACAACATAACTCATCATAAATATGTCATAAACATGATTGTCATGAAGCTATTATAATTGTGTCATGAATATTTTTCTGGGGCGACGCAGTGGCGCAGTAGGTAGTGCTGTCGCCTCACAGCAAGAAGGTCGCTGGTTCGAGCCTCGGCTGGGTCAGTTGGCGTTTTTGTGTGGGGTTTGCATGCTCTATGCGTTCGTGTGGGTTTCCTCCGGGTGCTCCGGTTTCCCTCACAGTCCAAAGACATGCAGTACAGGTGAATTGGGTAGGCTAAATTGTTCGTAGTGTGTGTGTGTGAATGAGTGTGTATGGATGTTTCCCAGTGATGGGTTGCAGCTGGAAGGGCATCCGCTGCGTAAAACATATGCTGGATAAGTTGGCGGTTCATTCCGCTGTGGCGACCCCAGACTAATAAAGGGACTAATCTGAAAAGAAAATGAATGAATGAATGAATATTTTTATATATTTTTCTGATCACCTTTTTTTCCAGTGGAATAAAATTAATTTGTCACTACAATTTCTCATGAAGTGTTCATTCATTCATTCATTCATTCATTCATTCATTCATTCATTCATTCATTATCCTTCGGCTTAATCCAACTATTACAGCGTATGTTTTAGGAAACCCACACGAACACAGGGAGAACATGCAAACTGCACACAGAAATGCCAACTTACTTGAACCAGTCACCTTCTTGCTGTGAGGCAACAGTGCTAACCACTGAGCCACTGTGTCGCCCTCATGAAGTGTTATAAATATAATTTTATAACAGTGTAATTAATGTACAAATTTTATTTGTACCGCTACAGTAAGGTCAAGGGTCAAAGGTTCATGACACAATTATAATAGCTTCATGACAATCATGTTTATGACAGATTTATGACAAGTTATGTTGTCTTGATAATTTTAAGTTGTCATGACAAAGACATTACAAACAGTGTCACATTTAAAATGACACAGCTGAGCGAATGGCACTTTTATCTGATTTTATTTGATTTTATTTAACTGTTATATGATTTTTTGATCTATTACTATTACTATTATTATTATTATTCATTCATTCATTCATTTTCTTGTCGGCTTTGTCCCTTGCGAGGTCGCCACAGCGGAATGAACCGCCAACTTATCCAGCACAATTTTACGCAGCGGATGCCCTTCCAGCCGCAACCCATCTCTGGGAACTTCCACACACACATTCACACTCATACACTATGGACAATTTAGCTTACCCAATTCACCTGTACTGCATGTCTTTGGACTGTGGGGGAAACCGGAGCACAGACTCCACACAGAAACGCCAACTGACCCAACCCAGCCGAGGTTCGAACCTGCGACCCAGCGACGTTCTTGCTGTGAGGCAACAGCACTACCTACTGCGCCACTGCGTTGCCTATTATTATAATTATTATTATTATTATTATTATTATTATTATTACTTAAGGACAGTTCATATTCATGACATTATGACAACTGTCCATGATCCATGACAATCTTATGAATAGGGTTCTTTAATGGCATCAGTGGTTCTATAGAGAACCCTTTAACATTCTTTTCATTCTACAAAAGGTTATTTATTATCCTTTATTATTATTCTTATTATATTAAACAATATTATATCCTAATTTAGATTTTTCAAATGTTGTTCAGACAATGAAAAATGGTTCTTTGAAGAACTTTTCACTACTGTGAGGAACCAAAAATGGTCTTTTCTGCATGGCATTGCTGGTTCTTTAGGTTTTTCCAGGCACCAATTTTTTTTAAGAGTGAATAATTTCTCTCTGATTTTAGGAATAGGAAAAATGCTTTTCTAATTTATAATTTTTGTCTAGTTTCTAGTCCAAATATCTAAAAATTCTTATATCGAGAAGCATTCTCTAGGCTAGCAAAGCATAATGTCTTGTTTTACTAAATAATATGCCAAAATAAGTGAGTTTTCCTTAATAAAGGCAAAATAATCTGCCAATGGAGTAAGCAAAATAATCTTGTTTTTCCTTTCAACATGAGATTATTCTGCTTACCCCATTGGCAGATTATTTGGCTTGTTGTGAGGAAAAACTCAATTTTGGCATATTATTTCTGAAAACAAGACAATATTTTATATTTATTTAGAAAATGCTTCTTGATTTAAGAATTTTTAGATATTTGGACTAGAAACAAGATAAAAAGTCTAAGTAAGAAAAGCATTTTTTCGAGCAAAGGTGTAGAGGTAGGGATACACTGCAAAATGCTTTTCTTAATGTCTTGTTTTTAGTCCAAATATCTAAAAATTCCAAAATCAAGAAGCATTTTCTAGACAAGCAAAATATTGTCTTGTTTTAATAAATAATAAATCTAAACATAAATAAAATGATAATCTTATGTCAAAAGGAAAAACAAGATTATTTTTACTCACTTAATTTTATCATTTTATTGCTTAAAACAAGACATTATGTGTTGCTTGTCTGGAAAATGCTTCTTGGTTTAAGAATTTTTAGATATTTGGACTAGGAACAAGATAAAAAGTCTAAGTAAGAAAAGCATTTTTTCGAGCAAAGGTGTAGAGGTAGGGATACACTGCAAAATGCTTTTCTTAATGTCTTGTTTTTAGTCCAAATATCTAAAAATTCCAAAATCAAGAAGCATTTTCTAGACAAGCAAAAATATTGTCTTGTTTTAATAAATAATAAATCTAAACATAAATAAAATGATAATCTTATGTCAAAAGGAAAAACAAGATTATTTTTACTCACTTAATTTTATCATTTTATTGCTTAAAACAAGACATTATGTGTTGCTTGTCTGGAAAATGCTTCTTGGTTTAAGAATTTTTAGATATTTGGACTAGGAACAAGACAAAAAAATCTAAGTAAGAAAATAATTTTTGTGCAGTGCAGGGTTTAATTTAAATTTTTGGACAGGAATGTGCTTCTCAAAATATCTCAAAAGTCATTTTCAAAATGTCTGTTTAACATAATATCTAAAAATACATCTGCCAGATAAAAACACAAATACTACTTAGTGCACTTAGTAACCCTTGGCAAACAATACACAAAAATGTATAGATCATTCTTGACTAGGCATTCATCTAAAACAATATGATTGTTACTTATTAACTATAAAAGTTCAACATTGGCTGATTCCATCTTCTGATAAGATTCGGAAGGTTTTACAATTAAAGTGTGATTTCTCTCTTCATGTTGATCACAACAAATGATCATTTAGAGTTTTTGTCTTGTTGCTAGTCTAAGTTTCTTAAAATTCTTAAATCAAGTAGCATTTGGCAGACAAGCACAAAATATTATTTTGTTTTCAGAAATAATCCATCAAAATTAAGTGAGTTTTTCCTTAAAACAAGCTAAATAATCTGACAACAGGGTAAGCAAAATAATCTTACTTCAAAATGATAACAATATTATTTTGCTTACCCCGTTGTCAGATTATTTTGCTTGTTTTAAGGAAAAACTTACTTAATTTTGATGGATTATTTTTGAAAACAAAACAATATTTGTTTACTTGTCTAGAAAATGCTACTTGATTTAAGAAATTCTATAAATTTGGACTAGAAACAAGACAAAAATAGCATTTTTTAAAAGTGTTTGTATTAATAAACACTTTTCTTGCTTTTCTTTTCAGTTTTTGTCTTGTTTATAAACCAAATACCTAAAAATCCGTAAAGGGGACTTATTATGCCCCTTTTTACAAGATGTAAAATAAGTCTCTGATGTCTCTTGTGTGTGTGTGTGTGTGAAGTTTCAGCTCAAAATACCACACAAATAATGTTTTATAACTCTCTGAATCTGCCTCTTTTAGGCTTTGATGCTAATTGTGGCGTTTTGGTGACTGTCACTTTAAATTCAAATTAGATTGTGTCTTTTCAAAAGAGGGCGGAGCTACAAATGACTATGTGTCAGCATAGTGGCAGATTCAAAATCAAGACTAACATCCTATGCTAATGAGGGAGAGATGGTCACTAGCGGGCGGGGCTTTCCCCCTCTGATGACATCATACAAAGGGAGAATGTCAATCAAAGTGTTTCTGCAGACTGTTTTTATCAAGTGTGATTATAAAAAGAAGAAGTAATTAATCTTTACCATTATGAGCTGGTTATATTCACACAATGTTGCCAAACAATTGCATTTAAACCCCTTATAAAAGTGATTTTTGCATAATAGGTTAACTTTAAATGACAAAAACAAACTAGATTAAAGGAATGAACTGAAATCTAATTTTATTACCCAGTGGTTGGTGAAATCCTGACGAATCACAGCAGGGCCGAATGTTCGAGCAGGATTGATTCCACATCCTGTGAAGCTGATCTACACAGAGAAAAACAACCCAAGATGATGACGATGCTGATGATTGAGCTCGAATGCCCTATTTTTTCATTTACATGGTTAAACCTTGTGTGCTGTTGGGATGTTTTCATCCACTCTGGGGGGATTTTGAGTCTTAATTTAGCCATCTTTCTGTGTGTTTCAGCAAATGGATTGAATTTTGGTGACAAATCTTATTTTGACACATTAAATCTTATTTTGACACATATTTAAAAAAATTCAACAATACACTCTTGGCAAATTGACTACACTTTGGTTATGTAGAGGGCTGTTTTTGCCCCATTGACTTCCATTATGATCACATTTTTTGGTTTCCAAGCCATATAATCAAGCATTCTTGATTGTTGCTGGTTTTCCCTGTTGGGAGCAGGTACAACTTGTAATTTGTACTGTTGATCATCAGTTGCAGTGCAAAAACAGCTTAGTTTCTGGCTTAAAATGAAATGGTTATATGGAGTATATGTGTGTGTGTGTGTGTGTGTGTGTGTGTGTGTGTGTGTGCACCTGCTTCAAATGTTATCACTGGATTGAATGGGCGTTATCAGGTACTGGTAGGCTCAGAAGGCTGTTATTATCCATCCACATGGTTAATCAGCTATACTAATACAGAAGACTTGCGTAGCGCAAAATGCGTGGGCCCACCTGCAAGAGTTACGGCGAGGCCCCCCCCAGAAGTAAGGACCAGGGGGGTGCTTATGATCGCGCGAAGTGAAGACCGGGAGGGTGGGGGTGTTTATGGTTGCGTGAAGTGACCGGGGCGGCGATGACGGCGGTGTTAAGGCTGAGGGGAGCTATATGGAGGCGGTGTTAAGGCGAAGATGAGGTGTGATTGCGTGAATTGAAGATCATTATCACATTATCACGCGGGGGCCCCCGTCATGTCGCCCCTGACTCTAGATCCAGATCTGTTTTTACATTACTCTGACGGTTGGGTTTAGGGTTGGGGTAGGGGTAGATGTTAATAAAATACAATTAATGGGAAATTTAATAAATAATATAAATAATTCTCGTTAACTTCCGGCTGCAGCCGTAGGTGATCTATAGCTGATTAACCATGTGGATGGATGATAACAGCCTTCTGAGCCTACCAGTAAACGCAGAAGGACCCTACTGGCCCATTTCTATCAGCTGATAACCACTGATAACAATCGAATTGGCTGGTGTGTGAGTGTATGAGAGTGTGAGAGACCTTTACATACTTATCTTGATATGTCTGTATTTCTGCACACACACACACACACACTATAATCTGCTGTTTTACTCCATAGAACTCCATATAAAAGCCAGAAACTGTTTAGCACAGGCCTATCTAAAGGGTTAATGCTGCCAACTGATGATCAACAGCACAAATGACAAATCGGACCTCTTCCTAGCAGGACAAATCCACCAACAATCAAGAATGCATGATTATATTATGTGATTATAATGGAAGTCAATGGGGCAAAAACAGCCCCAACATAATGAAAAGGTAGTCAATTTGAACAGTACACAACAGGGTTAAGCATTGCTCTGTTACTTTACATATTCATATGGTAACCCTGACAGTGTTTACAGCAGCTACAGGAATGCTCATGGTAAAAAAAATAGAGCAGTGGAAGTGTGAATGCTGATTACTCACGGCTGTCAGATGTCCCAGGCAAACACTGAGGCCGATGGCTAGAGGAGCGGAGCCCGACACGTCCCGCCGCCTTTTGTCTGTAGTTGCTAAAACACACAACACCAGCTGGAAGGTGGCCAGGAGCTCGATACCAACACCTTGACCTGCTGAAATATCTGAGTGGATCTGCACATAAATAACAGCATTTGATTAGATTAGATCAGTCGTAAACTGTAAAAGAAGAAGATGAATTAACTCGAATTGCGAGAATTTTTATTATTATTATTATTGTATAATTTATTATTATTATTATTATTATTATGATTATTATTATTATTATTGTTGTATAATTTATTATTATTATTATTATTATTATTATTATTGTATAATTTATTATTAATATTATCATTCATTCATTTTCTTGTCGGCTTTGTCCCTTGCGGGGTCGCCACAGTGGAATGAACCACCAACTTATCCAGCACGATTTTTTACGCAGCGGATGCCCTTCCAGCCGCAACCCATCTCTGGGAATTTCCACACACACACATTCACACTCATACACTACGGACAATTTAGCTTACCCAATTCACCTGTACTGCATGTCTTTGGACTGTGGGGGAAACCGGAGCACCCGGAGGAAACCCACGCGAACGCAGGGAGAACATGCAAACTCCACACAGAAACGCCAACTGACCCAGCCCAGCCGAGGTTCGAACCTGCGACCCAGCGACGTTCTTGCTGTGAGGCAACAGCACTACCTACTGCGCCACTGCGTTGCCATTATTAATATTATTATTATTATTATTATTGTTGTATAATTTATTATTATTATTATTATTATTATTATTATTATTTGCGGCTGGAAGGGCATCCGCTGCGTAAAATCGTGCTGAATAAGTTGGCGGTTCATTCCGCTGTGGTGACCCCGCAAGGGACAAAGCCGACAAGAAAATGAATGAATGAATGAATATTATTATTATTATTATTATTGTATAATTTATTATTATTATTATTATTAATGTATAATTTATTATTTTTATTATTATTATTATTGTTGTATAATTTATTATTATTATTATTATTATTACTATTATTGTATAATTTATTATTATTATTATTATTATTATTGTTGTTGTTGTATAATTTATTATTATTATTATTATTACTATTATTGTATAATTTATTATTATTATTATTGTATAATTTATTATTATTATTATTATTATTGTATAATTTATTATTATTATTATTATTATTATTATTATTATTATTATTATTATTATTATTATTATTACTATTATTATTATTATTGCTGTATAATTTAGTATTATTATTGTTATTGTATAATTTGTTATTATTTTTATTTATTTATTTTTTTACTTACCCGCTTTCTAAATCAACAGAGAATATTACTTTTATCATCTGCAACTTTTGTATTATTATTATTATTATTATTATTATTATTATTATTATTATTATTATTATTATTATTACTATATTATTGTAAATGTTTTTATTATTGTAAGAATTTTTATTATTATTTTTATAATTATTATTATTGTTGTATAATTTATTATTATTATTATTTATTTATTTTTTACATAACCGTTTTTTAATCAACACAGAATATTATACTTTTATCATCTGCAACTTTTGTATTATTATTATTATTATTATTACTATTATTATTATTATTATTATTATTATTATTATTACTATATTATTGTAAGGAACAGGTTTACTCAGTCATTTTCAAGTAAAGTCAACTAATCGCTTTAAAAGGAACAGGTTTACTTACTTATTTTCAAGACTTCACACTTAGATATTGCTTGATGCTATTAGCAGGTTTGGCATGCTGTCTCGCCTGGTCGATTGAGCATGTAAGGAGAGTACGAGATCAGGTAGTTCTCGAGAGCTCCCCGTGGTAAAGGAAGAAAGGGGGAGAAGGGGTGGATGGGGTTTGGATTAATCTGATTGGCTAACTAATGATTGTAGATGAGAGACCAGTTGCAGTCGATTATATCACATGCTCCTCTCGAAATTAGTTTGTGAAACTTCACTTAAGTAAAGTCAACTAATCGCTTTAAAAGCAACAGTTTAACTCACTTTTTAAAGTCAACTAATAACTTTTTTTTACAGTGTACTAATGAACATTTCTAGTAAAAATCAGCTTCAAAATAATTTATTTGCATGCAAATACAATTATATACACTGTAAAAAATCCAGTTTTTTCACGTTGTCCTAACACAAATCGATTAATTTAACATAATCGCTTTTACAACATAAACAATTAAGTTGTCCCCAAGAAAATCTTAAAATTGTGTTGTTTCAACTCATTTTAGACAAGTAGTTTGAACAACAAACAAAAGTCTTTTTTATGTGAGTGTATATAAAAAAACTATTTAAAGCAGAAGAGATCATTGTAAATATACTGATTATTATTATTTATTGTTACAGTTTTATCCATAAATGTTGATTGCTAAACATACAGTTTATTCTGATTTATTTTTTTATTTGTATTTTTTATTTAATTATTATTATTACTATTACTATTATTATTATTTTTTACAATTATGATTATTATTATTATTAATATTAATTATTTATTTGTTTATTTAATTAATAATATATTCGTTTTATTATTATTATATTAATTAATTAAATTAATTAATCATGAATTATTAATCATACAATTTTTATCAGTATTATTATTTTTTATTAATATTATAATTAATTAATTAATTAATTAAATTAATTATTCATATATTCATTTTATTTATTTTTATCATTATAATTATTATAATAATAATTATTTATTTATTTAATAATTAATTAAATTTTTTCAAATTGAATTATTATTAATATCATTCTTTTATTTGTTTATTTATTTATTTTTAAATTTGTATGCATGTACAATACATTTGTAACATTTGTCATGCCAATAAAGCAATTATTGAATTGAATTAATTGAGTTGAATTGAAGAAACATTGAGAGACTAATTTTTTACCACTCAGGTGAACAAAATGAATAAGCTTCAAATTTAAATGCAGAATTAAGAAAGAAGTGTATTCAGGGTGATTTCATGACATCAGGCCTGTGATGTCACTCTACACATGACAGTGTTTACTGGCAAAGTAAATATGTGCATTACGCCTTCTTGAAATGGGAAAGAAGTGTGTAATCACTGGAAAGAAGGCCACATCTGAACACGAGTGATAAGTTTATCGTCAGCTCTCGTCTGCCCACACACCCATTCACACAGACTGATCTTTACGCATGGGGTTACCCTGTTTACCTCTCGACTGTAACACTTTACAATGTTGATTTGCTCATTTAATGGGATAGTTCACCCTAAAATGATCATTATTTACTCACTGTTTTACATGTTTTAAACCTTTATGAGTTTCTTGAACACAAAAGAAGATATTTTGAAGAATGTTGAAAACCTGTAACCATTGACTTCAATAGTAGGAAAAACAAACACTATGGAAGTCAATGGTTTTCAGCTTGTGTTCAACAGAAGAAACTGAAATAGGTCATAGGTGAGAAATTATGACCCAATTTTTAATTTTTGCGTGAATTATCCCAAGTTAGACAATGCGTTTACTCACTTTTTAAGTCAATAATTGCTTTTAACAGTGTATCTAAAGTGTCCGTATTGTACATATTAGTAATTAAAAAGTACAAAATGTATCTTCTGAAAGGGTGCCGCCTCACTGACAGCTTTTGTACCTTCAGTTCAGAGTGTATTGTTATTATTAATCAGAACAAATTCAACAAATCTTGCTGCTGTTGTAAATTACACTCAATTAAAGGGATAGTTCAAGCAAAAAATGAAAATTGACTCATTATTTTCTCTCCCTCAGGTGGTTATAAACCTTTACAGGCTTCTTTCATCTGTTGAACACAAATGAAGGAAATCTGAAGAAACGGTCATAGTAGTAAATAAATATAATGGAAGTCAATGGTTACAGGTTTCCGACATTCTTCAAAATATCTTCTTTTGTGTTCATTTTTGAGTTTACTCACTTCATTTAGCCCCAGGGCGTCCCCTTCTTGAAAAATGCTCCCAGTTAAAGGGATAGTTCACCCAAAAATGAAGTTGTGGTTATAAGTTGTTATAAATGAGTTTCTTTCTTCTGAAACTGAAAACCTGTAACCATTGACTTCCACAGTAGGAAAAACAAATACTAAGGAAGTCAATGGTTACAGGTTTCCAACATTCTTCAAAATATCTTCTTTTGTGGTTATAGAAAGAGAGAAACTCAAACAGGTTTGGAACAACATAACAAATCATGACATAATGTTCATTTTTGAGTGAACATCATTAAAATAACCCAAAAAAGACGAAGAAGAGAGTTTACTCACTTGATTTGGTCCCCTGGCATCCCCTTTTTGAAAAATGGATTCAATTAAAATGATATTTCGCCCCTTAAAAGCGAAAATTTCCTCATTATTTACTTTTCCTCAAGTGGTTATTAGCCTTTAAAAGCTTCTCAAAAAAAGATATTTAAGCTAAAAACCTGTAACCATTGACTTCCACAGTAGGAAAACAAATACTATGGAAGTCAATGGTTACAGGTTTCCAACATTCTTCAAAATATCTTCTTTTGTGCTCAACAAAAGAAAGAGAAACTCAAACAGGTTTTCAACAAGAGAACAAATGATGACACAATTTTCATTTTTGTGTGAACTGTCCCTTTAAGGGTTTATTTTAGTTTTTGGTTCATTAAAATAATTGAAACGTCAACTGTTCAGGATCTTTAAGTGATATTAATTGCATATATCAGACATATCAGATCTCTATCAAATAAACAAAAGAGTTTACTACCTTGATTTAGTCCCAGGGCATCCGCTTCTTGAAAAATGCACTCAATTAAAGGGATAATTCACTCCCCAAAATGTAAATAGTTATAATAAATAAATAAATGTACTCATTATTTTCTCTCCCTCATGTGCTTATAAACCTTTGTAAGTTTCTTTCATCTGCTGGTAATACAAACACTAAGGAAGTCAATGGTTACAGGTTTCCAACATTTTTCAAAACATCTTCTTTTGTGTTCAACAGAAGAAAGGGAAGACATTTTTAAGTGAGATGAACTGAAAACAGATCAGATCTCAATTAAGTAAACAAAAGAGAGCCTTACTTGATTTAGTCCCAGGGCATCCCCTTCTTGAAAATTGCACTCAGTTAAAGGGATAGTTAACTCCAAAGATTTAAATAAATAAATAAATGAATAAATAAATAAATAAATAAATAAATAAATAAATAAATAAATAAATCAATCAATCAATAAATAAATAAATCAATAAATAAATAAATAAATCAATAAATAAATAAATAAATAAATGTACTTATTATTTACTCTCCCGCAAGTGGTTCCAAACCTTTTTGAGTTTCTTTTATGTTGAACACAAATGAAGATATTTTAAGGAAACTGAAAATCTGTAACCACTGGCTTTCACAGTAGGAAAAACAAATACTATGGAAGTCAATGGTTACAGGTTTCAACATTCTTCAAAACATCTTCTTTAACAGAAAAAAAAAAGAAACTCAAACTCAAAGTTTGGAACATTCATTTTTTAAAGGTAAGTGGTTGCAAGCTATTTTTATGGGCTGAATTTAAACAAACAAATGAAGTTGAACATTACTAAATATAATTTGTTTGCTTAAATTCAGCCTGTATAAATTGTTTGCAACCACTTACCTTCAAAAAAATATAGCAAATTCAACAAACCATTTTTTCAGCGTAACCCTTTAAGGTTTCATTTTGGTTTTTGGTTCATTAAAATAATCAAAATGTGTTAAGTGAGGCGAATAACTAAGCAGATCAGATCTCTATTAAGTAAACAGAAGAGAGTTTACTCGCTTAATTTAGTCCCAGGGTGTCCCCTTCTTGAAAAATGCACTCAATAAAAGGGATAGTTCACCCAAAAAATGAAAAACTATTTAGTCTCCCTGAAATGCTTATACAGCATTACTAGTTTCTTTCATCTGTTGAGCACACATTAAGATATTTTAAAGAAACTGAAAAACCATAAACATTAGTAGGAAATACAAATACTAATGAAGTCAATGGTTACCGGTTTACAACATTTTTCAAAACATCTTCTTTTGTGTTCAACAGAAGAAAGGGAAGACATTTTTAAGTGAGATGAACTGAAAACAGATCAGATCTCAATTAAGTAAAAAAAAGAGAGCCTTACTTGATTTAGTCCCAGGGCATCCCCTTCTTGAAAATTGCACTCAGTTAAAGGGATAGTTAACTCCAAAGATTTAAATAAATAAATAAATAAATGTACTTATTATTTACTCTCCCGCAAGTGGTTCCAAACCTTTTTGAGTTTCTTTTATGTTGAACACAAATGAAGATATTTTAAGGAAACTGAAAACCTGTAACCAACGGCTTTCACAGTAGGAAAAACAAATACTATGGAAGTCAATGGTTACAGGTTTCAACATTCTTCAAAACATCTTCTTTAACAGAAAAAAAAAAGAAACTCAAACTCAAAGTTTGGAACATTCATTTTTTAAAGGTAAGTGGTTGCAAGCAATTTTTATGAGCTGATTTTAAACAAACAAATGAAGTTGAACATTACTAAATGTAATTTGTTTGCTTAAATTCAGCCTGTATAAATTGTTTGCAACCACTTACCTTCAAAAAAATATAGCAAACTCAACAAACCATTTTTTCAGCGTAACCCTTTAAGGTTTCATTTTGGTTTTTGGTTCATTAAAATAATCAAAATGTGTTAAGTGAGGCGAATAACTAAGCAGATCAGATCTCTATTAAGTAAACAGAAGAGAGTTTACTCGCTTAATTTAGTCCCAGGGTGTCCCCTTCTTGAAATATGCACTCAATAAAAGGGATAGTTCACCCAAAAAATGAAAAACTATTTAGTCTCCCTGAAATACAGCATTACTAGTTTCTTTCATCTGTTGAGCACAAATTAAGATATTTTAAAGAAACTGAAAAGCCATAAACATTAGTAGGAAATACAAATACTAATGAAGTCAATGGTTACCGGTTTACAGCATTCTTCAAAACATCTTCTTTTGTGTTCAACAGAAGAAAGTGAAGCAAATAATGACAATTTTTATTTTTTGGGCAAACATTTCAGTTTTGGTTCATTAAAATAATCAAAATATTTAGAATTATTAAGTGAGGTGAATTACTAAACAGATCAGATCTCCTTTAAGTAAACAGAAGAGTAAGAGATACACTGTCAATGATAATTGTAAATTACACATATTTAACTGTAATGTGAACTGTATTTTACTGTAGGACAGTTATGCGGTATGTTACTGTATTTTAAAAATACAGTGAAATTGCAGTATATTTTACAGTAGATTTACAATTCTGCAAATACATGTAGAGCAAAATAAATGGTGCTGTAAATGTAAATACAGTATTTTTTTTTGCTATAACTGATTTACTGTAAGTTAAGGGGAACTGCTGCCAGCGAGTTACTGTAGATTCTACATGTAATTGTTAACAGTGTACGAGTTTACTCACTTGATTTAGTCCCAGGGCGTCCCCTTTGGAGACCCCGAGCACTATCGCGCTGGCCACAGTCGCCCCGATCATCTGGGCCAGAATATACATGACGGCCTTCAGCAGACTGATCTGACAGCTGGCCAGCAGACCCAGGGTCACGGCCGGGTTCAGGTGAGCTCCGCTGATGTGTCCCAGGCTCTGGGCGAGGGTGGCGATGGACAGCCCGAAAGCCAGTGCCACCTTGATCTCCTGGTCTGGGTTTTGAGTGTTGGTGTTTCCCACAGCAGCTGTAATGCTGAGAAAGATGAACAGGGTCATTCCCAGCAGCTCGGCCAGGACGGCCCGCCAGAACGCCTTGCTCTTCAGCTCGTTCATGACTGACTGACTGACTGACTGACGGACTGACGCCTCTGATCTGTGGGCAGCAGCAAAAAAAAGTGTGTTTCTCTGCCAAAACCACAGTATTTATAGGGCAGGTCCTGCTAATGAAGCTGGAGGCGGGTTTAAGCTCAGAAGGAGAAGGAGAGAGAGAGAGAGAGGGAGAGGGAGAGGGAGAGACACGCACACACATACACACACACTATACTTCTAGATGGTCATAAATGAATCATTGTAAATAAATATGATTATTATTATTACTGATTATTATTATTTATTATTACTGTTTTGTCCCAAAATTTTGAGTGTTAAATGTTTTATTTTTTTACTGCTGCTATTTACCATGTTTACTATGTTAATAATGTTATATATATAGTATAGTAACCGGCCACTTTATTAGGTACACCTGTCCAACTGCTTATTAATACAAATTTCCAATCAGCCAATCACATGGCAGCAACTCAATGCATTTAGTCATGTAGACATGATCAAGACGATCTGCTGCAGTTCAAACCGAGCATCAGAATGGGGAAGAAAGGTGATTTAAGTGACTTTGAACGTGGCATGGTTGTTGGTGCCAGACGGGCTGGTCTGAGTATTTCAGAAACTGCTGATCTACTGGGATTTTCACGCACAACCATCTCTAGGGTTCACAGAGAATGGTCTGACAAAGAGGAAATATCCAGCGAGCGGCAGTTCTGTGGGTGCAAATGCCTTGTTGATGGTCAGAGGAGAATGGCCAGACTGGTTCCAGCTGATAGAAAGGCAACAGTAACTCAAATAACCACTCGTTACAACCGAGGTCTGCAGAAGAGCATCTCTGAACACACAACACGTCCAACCTTGAGGCAGATGGGCTACAGCAGCAGAAGACCACACCGGGTGCCACTCCTGTCAGCTAAGAACAGGAAACTGAGGCTACAATTCACACAGGCTCACCAAAACTGGACAATAGAAGATTGGAGAATCGTTGCCTGGTTTGAATTTAATTTAATTGAGCGAGAGAGTGAATTGAATTTAAAAGTGCCTTTTATTACAACATGCCATTTATCTTTTCAACATGTCAAAACGCACAAGAGCCACAGGAAATACATGATATTAAATATGTGAACACTAACTCCTCTTCAACAACTGGACACAATGCCCCACTTTCACACCGCAAAAAAGTGAAAATAAAGGTTTCAGTCTGACAGAGTCCATAAAGGTGTGAAAAATGGTTTCACTTTTTGAACAAAAAGGACGATTGTCAATGGCATCATTACTGAGAACTGAAATTAAAGCACTGGCCGCAAAAGCACAGTGATGAAATCTCTATTGTATGTCCAATGACCCTTTAGACATTAGTGAAGAGAACGAGCAAGAGAGAGAGAGAGAGAGAACCTTTTTTATTTTAATTAAATAACTTTTTTATTGTGATGACATGTATAATATGAATATATAAGTTTGTGTTACTTTGTATTTTTTCCTTTTATCAATGTTTTATGTATGGAGAGAGAGAGAGAGAGAGAGAGAGAGAGAGAGAGAGAGAGAGAGAGATTTTGAATTGAATTTTAAAGTTCTTCATTACAAAAATACAAAAAAAAAAAACTAATTTACAATACATAATCCACAAAATTGACAAATTAAAACAAAATGATAAGAAATGTGCGAAGAAATTCTCTATCAAAAACAGAGCACAATGCTTGTTTAGTATACCATTTTATTTCGAACAAAGGGGTGTCACAGTGGCACAGTGGGTGGCACGATCGTGTTGGCGTGGGTTTCCTCCGGGTGCTCCGGTTTCCCCCACAGTCCAAACACCATACCTGTCAACATTGGGATGTGAAAATAAGGGATACCCCCCCAACACCCCCCACCCCCGCCCAATAAAAAAACCAAAAATAATGTTCATCTGGAGCTGTTTCATTGTAAATAAACTTCTAAAACGATAAGTAATATGTTTTTATTATTATTTACAAAGGATATAATAATTAGTATAGATTAGAAAAAGCTGCAAATAAATTAGCAAACAGTTCAGCTCATTAAAACTATTAGCTATTATAAAGAAATAGAATCAAGTTATCAACTCTCATCTTTTCTTCACTGTATAATTTAAACATTCTGATTAAAGAGCAGCGGATGAATCTCTCATTTAGATTGTTTTGGTTTATTTGCATTAAATAACAGAGCTGTCACTTTAAATTGCACATATCTATATTGAAAGCATTTGACTGTTTTCCTAACTGTTTATGCTCATTTAAGACAAAATTTAAATGAAAACCCAACAAGATCGACATGTCTACATGTTAATATTATTATTATTCATTCATTCATTTATTTTTTTACGGCTTAGTGCCTTTAATCTGGGGTCGCCACAGCGGAACGAACCGCCATTATTATTATTATTATTATCATTATTATTATTATGATGATGTGTGTATGTTCAATTCAATTCAATTCATCTTTATTTGTATAGCGCTTATGCAATGTAGATTGTGTCAAAGCAGCTTCACATGGAAGATTATAGTGAATTGAAACAGCGTCAGTTCAGTTTTCAGAGATTAAGTTCAGTTCAGTTTAGCTCAGTTCAGTGTGGGTTAACAATCACTACTGAGAGTCCAAACACTGAATAGCAAATCCATTGATGCGCAGCTCTACAGATCCCGAACCGTTCAAGCCAGAGGCGACAGCGGCGAGGAAAAAACTTCACCAATTGGCGAAAGCGAAGATTTAAAAAACCTCGAGAGAAACCTGGCTCAGTTGGGCATGACCATTTCTCCTATGGCCAAACATCTTGTGCAGAGCTGCAGTCTAGGCGCAGGAAGCTGGACCTCAGCGAAGACTGTCTGTTTAAACACGCACCCAAAACCCAGTGTCCACTTGAGCTCAGCATCAAATCGCGTACGTACAGAATCCGCTTGGGAAACAGCGTCTATTATCACTATGAAGAGCATCAGCTGACAGTCATGCATCTTTATATGAACTGACTGTTTTGAGGATTGCATAGGGGCAATGGCGCCTGTAATGAAAAGGAAATGAATCGCGCCGTTTTCATGTTTATTTCAAAGTGTTTCCATGCCTAAATAAAATGAAAGCACAGAACCGATTCACATTTAAGAGCAAGGTGGTTCGGCGGTATGGGTTACATATAGGGAGGATCGCCTCTTCGCAGAAAGATAAAAAATACGGGAGAAATACGGGAAAATACCTTTACGGGATGATAGCGGGATAGAACTATAAAATACGGGAGAATCCCGGGAAAAACGGGAGGGTTGACAGGTATGCCAAACACATGCGCTATAGGGGAATTGAATAAACTAAATTGGCCGTGGTGTATGAGTGTGAATGAGAGTGTATGGGTCTTTCCTAGTGTTGGGTTGCAGCTGAAAGAGCATCCGCTGGACATATGCACATATAAATATATGCTGAATAAGTTGGCGGTTCATTCCGCTGTGGCGACCCCTGATGAATAAAGGGACTAAGCCGAAAAGAAAATGAATGAATGAATGAATGAATGAATGAATGAATTCGAACAAATCAAGATTATAATTGAGAAATTAATCAACTAAGAGAGAGAGGGAGACTTCTAGATGGATATAAATAAAGCATTGTAAATATACTGATTATTATTATTATTACTGATTTATCCTAAAATGTTGATTGATAAATGTACAGTTTATTCAGATTTGTTATTATTTTATTTTTACTGTGTTTACTATATACAGTATATATATATATATATATATATATATATATATATATATATATATATATATATATATATATATATATATATATATATATATATATATATATATATATATATATATATATAATTATTATTATTTATATAACAGTTCTGTCTGTTCTCGAATCTGATTGGCTGATAGCCGTGTGATATTCTGTAATAACAGCACTCGTACAGCCTCTTCACCCTTCTGTACAACTCCGTCCACATAGAGTCAGCAGATCAATAAAATCACTACAGTTTGACAAATATTGCAGCTGTTGGACAACATAATGTATTTTTGAGACTTTTTTTAGTCAAGAATGTAGCTGTTTAGATTGCAACTATGCAGTTTATTTATAAGGATAGTGCCTATTTTAAAATATTTATAATTTCTGAGAGACACCGCGTCGGCGGCCGTTAGCCTGTCATACTGAGCAGAGCAAAGACGGTTGACGTTCAGCCACAAGATGGCATCAGAGACTGCATAATAAGCCCTCAGAGGAAGAAAAACTCAGCGTAGTTACAAACTACAGCTGATCAGATCATTATAAAACAGGTCAGTGACTTTCTAAGTCGATCTCTCTCTTTTGTATGTTGTAGTTCTGTATTTATACCATAGTAATCTGCTATTGTTTGCTTTGCTTTGGCTTTTTTCAGGGTTAATTATTGTGATATCCCGACTGCAACAGAGAAATACTGGGAAATCTCTGCAGACTATATTGTTCATTGTTCATGTTAATAAATTCATTATTGGACTATTATTTTAAAATGCTACCAAAAAATAAATAGTCACATATTATTCACATTCATTCTTGTGCATAAATGTATTTCTTCCCTCAACACCTGAGTCTTATTGCCAAAACAAAGTTTTTAGAGCAAATCTGCTATCAGTGGCTCGAGGATTTATCTGGCTGTGGCTGCAAATGAACTTCTAGGTAGACAAAGTCACACGTTTACACTGCTTAAGGTTTCCTGATGGCTGAATCATTATGCTGCGGTTACTATGTGTAAATGAACCAGCTCCTGCACGGCTCTTGCGTAAACTGATGCTGTTTTTATTGTCCTTTACTGCATTTTAAACAAATAAAGGAAATGAGCAGCACTGAGCCCCAGAGCCAGAGAGGAACTGTAATTTTCACAGAAACATTTATGGTATAGGAAGATGCAATCACTGGTAATATACATGAAGATATAGATGTATATGTAGATAAAGATGTAGCGGCTGACTTTGGCTTTGGAGATACGGCGGACAGAGAACTGCTGATCTAGGGCCTGTGCTAATAAAGATATGACCAAATCATAAATCACACATTATCTTCTCCATTCATCGTTATCTTCACGTATAACTCTTTTCACTACTGTTTGGCTTGTTCAAATGATGTAATTTCAGGTTTTATCTTTTATTGCGAAATTGAATAACTCTGCTGAAAGTAATTTAGGGGTTAAGATCTGATTTTGTATATGTATATATATATATATATATATATATATATATATATATATATATATATATATATATATATATATATATATATATATATATATATACAGCAGGGAAAATAAGTATTGAACATGTCATGTTTTTTTTTTCTTCCTGGGAATAATATTTCTAAAGGAGCTGTTGACATGGAATTAAAGCTGATTTTGGTAAAAACCCAAACAACACAAACATAAACATAAAACAAAACAATAAAAATCTGAAAAATTTGTCGTGTGCAATAAGAATGAAATGACAGAAGATAGTACTGAAATGTATTTAAAGGTGCAGTATGTAAGTTTGACACCCAGTGGTTGAACTAGGTATTGCACTTCTGGATCAAAAAAACGCAAGCGCGGGTTGCCAGATTGAGTACAGAAGCGAGTGATTTAAACCGCGTTCTAAATAAAAGCAACGACACGCGACAGAGGGAATATTTTCCATATTAAAAAGAGTTTTGGTTCTAACCAACACCTTGAATCGATATATTAGAAACGGCTTCTATTTCTCACAGCTGAACAACAGAAACCAGTGATCAGCTCACGTAAACCTCATGTGCTTTATTCAGTGCTAAATGCTAACAATGTGACTTTGAATGCCATTTTACATTATATTTATTGCCATATACTGAAAGCAGCAGCAGATAGTTCACCTCAGATCTGGAAAATACAATAAACAATTGAACTTTAGAACTAAACACATATGAGTGATTCAGCATCTACATTTAATGATGTTAAAGAGGGTTAACGTGTGTTAAACAGATTATAAACCTTACCGTTTCGTGAGTGAGTGCATACTCTGTGCTTCTGAATGGCTGTACTTAAATTTCTGTCGTGTTTCGTCTGATGCAAACAGCCAAACTGCTCATCACTGCGTATCTCATCATGAAGCGTGCTATTTGGACACGCGGTTACAATGTAACCTGCTCACCTAATGTTTACGCTTCTAATATTTATATCATTTGCTAATTAATAACCTCATGTGGAACTGAATCCGATCTCATTTCGATGTCTGATACTGTCCACCGGAGGTCAGATTTTCGATCACGGACGCATGCTTTCAGAGGCTTTCTAAATGAATGAATGAAATACGCTGTTTTCCAACAAGGCAACCCGGAGTGCTGAAATATAATTAGCTAAACTGGCATTGTGCAGGTTAAATTTACCTAAACAAAGACAGCGTTCCAGCACAGAAAAACCATTTTCAAAGCAGAATATCTGACTTCAGCATTGTTTTTCAGTTAAACAAGTATGTTGACTGAGCATGTTTCTTAAATATCTGCACACATATTATGGTATTTTTATGCGTTAGAAGAGTCAAAAACTTACATACAGCACCTTTAACACTTTATATAAAAGGCTTTGCAGTGCTGTCAGCTTAAAGACGCCTCTCATATGGAGAATAAAGTCACTTGCATTGCTCAGGGTTGAGTTTCTCACAGTGTCAAAATCTTGATGGTTCTGTGGGTCTCGTCTATCATATCTGAGCTTTATTTTGTATTTCCTATTGGATTCGAGTCATTCTACAGCTTGATTTTCTTTCTCTGAAAGCATTTGAGAGTCTCCTTGGCTGTGTTTTGGATCATTGACTTGCTGAAATGTCCACCCTGGTTTCATCTTCATCCTCTTGCTAATGTAGATGTTGAACTGAAGCAGCTGATATTCATGTACACTGAGGAAAGGCAGAGGGTTACTGAAGAACTACTGAGAGATTACAGCTGCAGTCTGGGCTTTCACTGCCGAACTACACCTCCCTTTCTTCATGTGTTCAACCCTGCATCATTTCATTTTATTACACATAACTTCATTTGTAAACTAATTCGATTTGTTTTCTTTGCATATATGGATTTCTGTGATTGTTACCAACATCCGGTGAAAATTTCAAGTCAACAGCACCTTTAGAAATATGTTTTCTGAGAAAAATCGTGTTCAATACTAATTTCCCCGATTAGATTTAATCCCCGTAGATTTTTTGCTCATTTCTATCTGAACACACAGTTTTTGACCTATTTTCAGGTATTACATGCTTTTGTGACAGATAGTTTTTTTCAAGTGTCTGTGTAGTTACAGTATTTACACTGATACTGATGACTTCTGTAAAACATACTGCGCAGTCTCGCTCTATCTGTAAATTAGCAGTTATTAAATCATAATATTTTGTGATTCATGTTTTTATTTTACTATTATCTATGCTTTTGAATTGCTCCCTGGAACCTTGATCCTTCTTCCGTTCCGTTCAAGTGGTTTGAAAGACCAAAAGTTGGATTAATATTATTATTATGTTTGAATTTTTCTTATTATTCAAATGGCCAAATTTCTGACTGAGGAAATTTGAATGCTCTGGCAGCAGCCTTTGGTGCATTCGCAAAAACAAAAACTGCAAAAAACGTATTTGGTGCTCTCCAGAAATGTACATAGGGGTACGTTTTCAGAATAAACCTGGGTTGCAACCCTGAAAAGTTGGAAAAAGTGACTTTTATCAACATTTTTAAAAGTTTAAAGTGCTATATTGTCTGGGCTGGTGCTGTATATTACGCTACAAAAACATTGTAATTCTACAGACTTATTCCTCTATAGAGCAATTCCTCTTGTACATTATATTATTTCAAACTACTAAAATGTCAATAAAAGTCACTTTGTTAAACTGTCCAGTTGAATTTTCAACATTAAAAAACAGAACCCTGTGCCTTGTATATTTATGGTATATTGGTTTTATGTTTTTAAACAGATGTGACAAATACAGAATGATAGAGGAATCACTGATTGATTAATATACATGAGTTTTAATAACCATGGTAAATCTCTTGCTGACACTGATAAATGTATGGAGAACGTCTCTTTTAATGGACTGTGCAGGGCAGAAGTCAAAAGACTCTTCATAAATCTCACGTCCAGCTATCAGAGACACACTTGAGCCTGTTTTCGGTGTTTCAGTAATACAGACACTTCGCCTGTCAGATCACTGCAAACACACACGTCTTCTTTTTAATGGTGTGAGGGAGATAAAACAGTACACTGCATTTCAGGCTACGTTCAGATTGGAATGATGGTGTTTTTTTGTCTATTACAGATTCAAAAGGTTTCACATCCACACACATATCGTTCAAGAAATGTCTGTCTCCTGATGGAAATTGTGTACTACTTAATGCCACACCAAAAGTTGAAGTCATAATAATATTTTTTTTATTTTTCAAATATTTCCCAAATTATGTTTAACAGATTCAGGAATTTTTCACAGTATTTCCTATAATATTTTTTCTTCTGGAGAAGATCTTATTTGTTTAATTTCGGTTAGAATAAAAAGCATATTTAAACTTTTTTAAAGTCATTTTAATGTCAATATTATAAGCCCCCTTAAGCAATATTTGTTTTGGATTGTCTCCAGAATAAACCACAAAAAAATCCCGCTGTCAATAGGTGCGTTCGACTTCATGCAGCGCTGCGCAGATCGATCGAAATCTGTCTTAAAGCGGTGCATGCTGGTTAGAAATGTTGTCCGGATTGATGCTGCGCTGACGCCATGTGACTGTCACATGTGGTATCAAAGTACCGCGACAGGGCTCCGAGATCAGACGATTGAGTCAGCCCGCGCAGCACCTGAAGAGCGCCTGCTGGAACTGCGATGACGACACTGATGTTACACGATTGGCCGAGTTCACCGCATGACAACAACCACGTGTGTTGCGGGTTTATTACTGGACAAATTCCGACTCACAAATTTCAAAACAAACAATTAACTGTTCATACCATCTCTATCTTGTACACATCATGCTTATTACAAGATATTTTACTGCAGCATCATCTTTTGTTAAATAATTTGTCTAGATTGTTTTGAACAGGTTTATTCTGCCTTTTTATACAGACTACTGTATTATACATTCGAGTGAATGACCAAATATTAACTCAAATAAGTCTTACAGACTTATAATAAAATAATTATCATCATTGATCCTGACACCCCTATAAAGATTTCTAAACAAATTAAGTAAAAAATATTTTATTAAATATAAAAATATATGATTATAAAATATTTTATTTCCTGTTAAGCCATTTACGCAGAAATGTTAAAAGTGTCGTTGATGTAGCTGCTCTTTCTGGGTATTTTCTATTTAGTGTAGCTCATTTATTGTGCTCCTTTTGTTCAATCTCTATGGATTAAAGTGCTATTAAAAATGCTTTTATTATTCAAATTAATCATTGTTTAAGACTTAATCAAAACACCTTGTTTTGGGTTTTACACTAATATATATTGGAAAGTTTTATATCTATAAATGTAAATAAATGTAAACCCTTTTAGCATATTCAAACAAGCACTATAACAGTATTGACATACCATTCCACATCTAGTAGCCCAAAGACTGATGCTTAAACTCCAAGAATTTGTGCTTATTGTTTTGTTTAATCGGCCTATTTGTGGATATTTATTTTCTTTTTATGTGTTCTCTCGTTTTCCACTTATTTCTCATGTGTTTGTTATATAAGCTACTTTTAATTCATAATTCCCTTGTTTTAAAATGAACTATAGTTTGTAGAGACTGTATTCTGTTTTATGTGTACTGTAAATCTTTTGTTGTTATTGCAATAAATAAACAAATAAATAAGTGATCCTGCCATGTGATCGGTCATCATGACAGCAGCAACTTCGAGCCCCGAAGTGTCCGGCTTGACGGCTCCGTTTTCAACTCCGCCCCCGCCTGCGCTCGGCTAATCTCATTGATCAATGGCTGCAGCTGGGCTTCATGTCGAACGCACCTAATATTAGGCTCGTTTGAGGTGGCCAAAATCTGCGCAGAATCGATCACCGGTGATCACCGCAAGATGCATGCCGGTTAGAAATGTGTCCGAGTTGCGTCCGCCTGGCTCTGATGTCACGCTGACGTGCGCCAAAAAATTCTCGCGATCGCGAGGCGGGAACCTCGGATTGAGCAGTCGGCAGCAGTTGCTCTCAAAAGACTGCGCCCACTAAAAGCATGATGGGAAACGGCTGGCTGACGACCAGCTGAATGCTCATTGGATGAGACAGACAAACTACACGTTATTACCTATGTTGTTTTAAGATTTATCCTGGCTTTGTTGTGTACCTTTTTTGTATTTTCGTTGATAATGAAAAAAAAAGTCATAAAGAGCATTACATATGTTTATTTATTTAGATTTACACGCAAACAAAAACAAAACACACCTTTGTAAAAACCTAATGTGACCTATCTAACATAACTAAATGTTACATATAAATCATTAGGATGTGCATGTGCTGTATTTTATTTCTCCCTCAGTTTAAAGTCCTGTTTGTTGTCATTTTCACTGTTTGTGTGAGTTTTGTATTGTAATTTTTATGCAATGTTATTCCATGAAAGTCAATCCAAAACATGCATATATATGCATACATGAGGTAATCAGACTGTTTTGCCATTATGCATATGCTTCATCTTTGTGTGGTTTCATAAGTGAAAGGGGTGTAGTAAACAAAACAAAAAACACACACACATGTATGTGAAGTCAAAAGTTATGTTTAATAGATCAAGAGCATGTTCCCAGTATTTCCTACAGCCTATAGTTTTTATTCTGGTGAAAGTCTTGGGCTGTTTATTTTAGTCTGGCTGGAGTAAAAGCTGTTTATAGTCCTAATAAACATGTCAATATAATTAGCCCCTTTATAATTTATTTATGTTTGCAGAACAAACCACTGTTGTCCAATGGCTTTCCTCGTTTATCTTTAACATAATTAATCTATAGTTAACTCTTTAAATTGCACATTAGGCTGAATACTAGTATCTTGCAAAAAAAAAAACTGTATGTAAAATATATAATATAATATTGTCATCATGGCAAACACTAGACAAAAGAGTTAGTAGAAATTAGTTTATAAAACTGTTGAAAACAAAATCTGTTAAACAGCATTTTACATATTTGATGCAATACCATTTCTTTAAACTTCACAAGAGGCTTATAATTTTGTCTTTAGTTGTATTTCCCTTTATACCTTCTAATGCCCTTTATAGAAAGTCTGAAATGACTATAGAAATGGACCACTTGTTCAATAAAATGCCAAATTCTAGGGACATTCCTAGCGAAACAAATAAACAAACATTTGTCATGACCTGTCACTCAAAAGCATCTTGCTATAGTTACTTAATTTATAATGTAGCCAAATGAGATTTCTTGAAAGCCTTTTTGCTGTATAAGCTGTTTATTTTGACTTTCTTTTAACATTTACCACTGTTGAATATACAGATTTATATTTTAAATAAACCTTTTTAAGTAATGAGCTGTTCATCTTCTGTGATTGTGACCCTCTTTTTGTAAAAACAGTGATATTTCAATTGCATCCACTCCCACATTAAAAATACTACAGTAATTTATAGGAATAGTGTTTTTGAACCAGATTATAAAAATAGCCTATTTAAATTCTATAGTTGCTCTGGTATCACAACAACTATAAACATAACCCAATACTGAAAAACATGTTCAAAAGCACTGTAATATTTACTATAAGTCACCATAGTATTTTTTCATGAGGTCATTCGTCCGCGATAAAAAACGCGAACGCGATCTCCACTACTGACGTTTCCAGGCGGCAAAACAGCGAGAATTGGGAGGTGTCCGACTTCTGATGTATTTTTTGAGCCCTCCTCTTACTGCAGCTGCCTGCTCTCGTCTACAATGCAGTCAAGGCGAGGCGCACCTCAAACAAGCCTATTAACATGCCGAAAGCGTCAAATCTCGTCTCTCCTCGAGTCGCACCGCCCCCAAACACATATGAACACTGTGATTGGCTGTGCCTTTCCCTGCTGTCATGTGAGAGGCTGTAGCAGTTTAGGTACAAGCAGCGCCAAAACAACTGCGCAGGAGAATTTCCCGTGCAAGAATAAGGTGTGTGAGGTGCGTGACGCACACAAGTGAGGATGGCGGCCGCAAAAAAAGGTGGACATAAGGAGCTTTTTTTCAACGAAAAGTGTAAGTCAAGCACATAAACTCAAGTTTGCTACAGAATGAGTCCATCATAATTATGCCGCTCTTGTTTTTCCCCGCTTTAACGCATAATCTATCGTTAGAGCAGGCTGAAAGTCTGCATAATATGCCCTGAAAATTAACTGCAGAATAAACAGCTACATGTAAAAGTATATGATCCCTGCCAGTTCTCCTAATCTGTCAGAGTAGCATGTGCAATATTGGTTGAAAAATAATTGTCAGAAAAAATACAGCCTGTGCTCCATCTTTTTTATACCTATATATGAGACAGGTTTCATTTACACTATGGCTAAAATAAACGGAAGTCTTTATTAAACTCTCTCTTTATCAGTTAATAAAAATTATTTTAACATCAGGCACCTGTGGCCAGCTTATTAAGAAAGGGTGCTTATTTTTTTTTTCTGAAAAAACTGAATCGTTTTGCAGTTATTTGCCTGATTTTCTATTTAATTATGACCTATATTGCATTGTAGTGACATAAGAACAAATTTTTGCTGGATTATCTTGTCAGACGGTTATCATAACCACATTTTTTGATGTACACTATTTTACTATTTTAAGTGTTTATTTAGAAATGTACATTTAAATTGTTAGTTTTATATTACAGTTTTATAAATAATGAAAATTTAGAATAAAGAAATATGAAAAGATGCTTATTTTTTAAAATAAACATTTATTATCATATATCATTACGTTTTTTTTTTTTAGAAGTCTGTTAAAACTTGTATTAAATAAAAAAAATGAAGCTTTTAGGGAAATAACAAACTGGCTAGAGCATTCAAATTTCCTCAGTCAGAATTTGGCCGTTTGAATAATAATAAAAATTCAAACATAATAATAATATGAATCCAACTTTTGGTCTTTCAAACCACTCAAACCCCACTTGCCTACAGGCCTGACTATTTAATTTAACTTAATAAACTGTATGAAGAGAGGATTAATTAATAATATATTTTAATAGCAGTTAAATAATTAATAGCTATATATATATATATATATATATATATATATATATATATATATATATATATATATATATATATATATATATATATATATATATAGTTTTCAACCGTCCCCACCAATGTCAAGTGCAAACCTACGCCCTTGACCCTAACTTTACCCTAATTAACCTAGTTAAGCCTTTAAATGTCACTTTAAGCTGAATACTAGTATCTTGAAACATATCTAGTCAAATATTATGTGCTGTCATCATGACAAAGATAAAAGAAATCAGTTATTAAAAATGTGTTTCTAGTAAACAGAAATTGGGGAAAAAATATATCGGGGGCTAATAGTTCTGACTTCAACTGTACATATGGTGTTCATGTTGCACTATCAGTAGCTAAACATACATTGTATGGTTCAAAATGGTTCATCATGAACAAACAATGAACAATGCATTTATTACAGTATTTGTTCATGTTAGTTAACATTAGTAAACTCACTAGTAAACGCTTTAGTAAATGTTGAACTATGATTAATAAATGCTGTACATCTATTGTTCATAATTAGCTCATATTAGTAAATACATTAACCAATGAAACTATATTGTAAAGTAAGACCTATTTATACTATGTTACATGGGCAGGGCAAAGCCATACTAAAATATTCCCAAACCTGAGAACATATATTAACACAATAAACATCTAGTAATGTTATTCATTTACCAGATGTATAAAAATTAGTGGTGGGCCGTTATCGGCGTTAACGTGCTGCGTTAACGCGAGACTCTTATCGCGCGATAAAAAAAATATCGGCGTTAATCTATTCTCAAAATTGGGTTGAGAGCTGGGTCTATTCTACGCAAGCTATGGGGACTTTCACTTTGAAAGTTTAGCGCGGATGTATACCTGACCGGTGAGCCGTCTGAGAATGAACTTGAAGTGCCCTTCTGAATCAAATCAGCAGGATGCCTGACTTTAACTTTAGTTCGCCAGTTTCACTTTAACTCATGAACATTTAAGTCATGCCTTCGTGACAAACTGGGGTATTAGACGCAAATAAATGAGTAAGGACTGGTGAGAGTGTTATGGAATTTAATAACGAATGCCAAATGAGAAGAAAAAGAAACTTCCGCATTTCGCGATGTGTGTGTGTGATTGTGTGTGTTTGTGTGTGTGCGTCTGTACGTCTGTGCGGTCCTTTACTGACAGCCGCCTGTGTGGATCTTGTCGGAAAATATGGCGAAAAGTCCTACATGATGGTGCTAGTTTGTCAGTATTGCCACTAATATCTGCATACTCCACGTATTAATTCCATTTCTGTGTAGTTCAGTTATGACTGAACTACATAACTACAGTTATGACTAGTTGCATTAAGGTAATCAAAAATCGCTGTTTACATGTTAGACTCTTAATCAGAGTATTGTTTTAATCATATTAAAATCGTATTAAAGTATTGTTGCCCATGTAAACATACTCAATGTTTGACACCGTCAGGGCTCTGTGAACTTGCCTTTGCAAAGCAGCATTTTCTGTATGTACGTACATCAAAAGAAAGTATGAAATCGCTGTTTGGAGCTTATGTAGGCCTACATTTTAAAATACATGTTTAACTGCATAAACAGTTAATAAACACAAGTACATCTTATTGAACATCATTTATTTTCATCACCAATTATCATAGTAGAACAGTTTCCCTGGTCTAATGTGCCACCTGGCTTGAGAAACCCGTTCTCAAAGACTTATTATTTGGGTAACACACATATTCTGAATGCCTTCGGCAGAATTCAAATGAGCCATTTTAATCTAGATTAATCTAGATTAATTTTGAAATTAATCTAGATTAATCTAGATTAAAAAAATTAATCTATGCCCACCTATAATAAAAATGCTTCCAAAAATAAAATAGTTGCATGTGATCTTGGAGCTTTAATGTAGAACACACAGTGCTAGTCATTGTAAAGCCTGTACGTCTATCCTTCAACATCCTCATTTTCCTTCATGACAAAAATTTAGTGTGGCCCCTTCAGTTCTTCTTCACCTGCTTTGAACAACAGGGTCACTACAGTCTGTTGCACCTCTTCAGATCAGAGCAGGGAGATTTACCTGGACAACTCTTACAATCTGACCTCTCTACTATAAAACTAAAACCAGAGTCATTGGAACAATTGGTGCCGTGACCCAGTTCCTGATTTGAACTGGAGATGACTCTAATTTCCGAAACAGGATAAATTGAATTTTCAGCAATTTTTTCGGCAATTTGGCTTCAGCAACCTTTGTTCCTGAAGTAGGATAAATATTTTTTTTTTTTTTAGGTTTTTCTGCAATTTCCTCCATTTAGATTCAGAAACCAGAGTCACCACTGGTTCAAATCGGGAACAGGGTCACGGCACCAATTATTGACTTTGAAATGGTGGTGACTGGTTTCCGAAACCAATTCCAGCGTGAGATTCAGATGCACTAACAAGTACACTAAAAATGATCGGAGAAAGGTTTACTCATACTGCTCTCACTAACAGGACTTTGTTATGCTAGCAGGAAACTAATTATCAATAAAAAAATCTAAATGGCAACATGTAATAGTTTTGCTTTTGTTTCATGCATACAGATATTGCTTGATATTAAGATTAAAACAAGCCTAAGATGTTCATTAAAGTAATGTTTAGTTGAACACAACTCAAACTTTGAAGTCCCCTTTGAGGTCTAAAACTCTGAAGAGAACAACTCTTACAATCAAGCCTCACCACCCAAAAACTCAATTTAGTTAATTTAGTTTAAAAAAGTCCCTACCGGTTTAAATCAGGAACCAAACCTAAAATAACAGCTGTTAAATTACAGAAATTTGCTGTAAAATAACAGACATTAAATTACAGAAATTTACTGTAAAATAACAGACATTAAATTACAGAAATTTACTGTAAAATAACAGACATTAAATTACAGAAATTTACTGTAAAATAACGGACATTAAATTACAGAAACTTCTGGTAAATTTCTGTAATTTAATGTCCGTTATTTTACAGTAAATTTCTGTAATTTAACGGCTGTTATTTTACGGTTTACTTCCGGCACCCCAGCTGCCAGAAATAAACCGTGAATTTACGTTTTTTCTTTACAGTGTAGTACACTAAAATCATGGGAACGAGGTGTACTCATACTGCTAACTAACTAGACTTTCTTATGCTAGCAGGAAACTAATTATTAATCAAAAAATCTAAATGACAACATGCTTAACTCAAACTTTGAAGTCCCAAACTTTAAAGAGCACACCTCTTACAATCTGGCCTCACCGCCCTAAAACTCAATTTATCCTATTTTGGTAACCAGAGTTACCCACCAGTTCAAATTGGGAATCGGGTCACGGCACCAAATTAGTGACGTGACCCGGTTCCCGATTTGAACCGGTGGTGACTCTGGTTCCCGAAACCAGAATTGAACCAGTGATTTCAGCATGAGATTCAGATGCACTAAATACACAAAAAAAAATCGGTATTGTGGGACTGCTGTACAGGAGTTATTATTATGGATTATAGATAGCGAAATTTAGCTTTTCACTTCAGCCGTTTTTTTAAACCACGACGGTAAAACACGAACGCGGTTATGAATGTATTAAAACATATGCTTGTTTGTTGTAAAAATTCGTAATAATGACAAAAAATACTACTTTGTGCATCTCCTGACTTTCATTTGCAGCCATGCTGCTGTTGTGGCTGGTGTATTCTGGGAAATTTTTGTATTCTTCGGTTTCGAGTGTGGCCTTGAAAAATATCCGTTTCAAGGGGTATCTAGCCCTTCCCCTTAGCCTTTCGCCTTTAAGCTAAAGAAAATTAGAACACCCCTTCCACTTCACGTGAATGCACAAAATGAGGGGTAGAGGTAAACAGAAGGGCTAAAGGGTAGAATTGGGATTAGGCCTAAAACAAGCCTATGTTTAAAGCTTTAATAAAGATATTAAAGTTGTGTTTAGTTGGTTTTAACTCAGGCATTGCTCTTTTGTGCTTAGAATTGATTCCCCTTTTTTGTCCTCATTTGAACTCAGACTCAACTCATTCAAATAAGCATAAGCTGAATCGAACCCAACACCACTGCACTGTTAAAAGCAATTAGTTGCTTTACTTGCATTAGTAAACCCATTGTAACATGTTGTGTTATGTAGAGCTTACATCCTAGAACATGTGTGTAACCATGGATAGGACGCTGACAACAGGATGCGGATCCAAATGCAGGTTTTTATTAAGGGATGGTTAGGCAAGCAATGATCAATACAGGAGCAAACAGATGTATGAAGGAAATCCAAAAACATAGTCAATATAGAAGGCAGATGGTCACAAGGCTGGCAGCAGACAGGGAGAAACAGATAATCAAGGCGAGGGTCCAAACACGGCAAGAACAAGACAAGGTAACGCTTGGAATTGTGACTGTGAGAAGACAACAAGACTCGGCAACTGGAGTGAGTGTGTGTGCTGTTTATGTACTGAGTGTAATCTGTGCTTGAGCGGCTTCAGCTGTTGGATGTAATCAGTGAAGATATGGAACCGGTTGTGTGTGATGTGAGAGTAGTGCATGTATGGAGATGTAGTCCATAAGATGGCGGATTTGTAGTCCATTAGTGAATGTGCATGGAAACCAGCGATCTATGGGGAGAAGATCGCTGGTGATCGTGACAATGTGGTGCAACCCAAGTAAGAACAAATTTATTTATAAAATACACTGTAAACACACAAATCGATTAAGCTAACTTAACAAATGTAAGTGGATTGAACACAAAACATCTAAGTTTTCCGAAAAAAAAAATCTTAAGAATTCAGCTCATTTTAAACGAGTAGTTTGAACAAGCACCACATGTTTTTGTAATTTGTATATAGATTTTGGTATCTTTCCAAATATCATTGACTGATCCTTAGCGAATTCATGTTTCTGGAAATAATTGTCAACACTCAGTTAAATGCATTGATTTGCTCTTGGGGGATGGGGGTCTCAGTGTGCCCCTTGCTAAAGGGATTAAACTCATGGTAGCCTCTTTTAATTCCTTATTCAGTGGCAAACACTCTCACTGTGTTTTTCTGTTTCTTGAGTCTCAGTGAATATGAAAACTCTCCCTCTAAAGAGTTAGAATTGTGTAATTCTGCTGGAGATGTCAAATAATACATCAAAACAATATATATGGTATGTAAATTTAACTGTAAATAAGTTTCTTACAGTAACATAAATGTCAAAGTGATGCATATCTGCAAAAAAATAGAGATTATAAGCTTTCATTTCATTTTCCTTCAGCTCAGTTCCTTATTTATCAGGGGTCGCCACAGGGGAATGACTATTCCAGCATATGTTTTACGCAGCGGATGCCCTTCCAGCCACAACCCAGTACTGGGAAACACCCATACACATTCATTCACACTCATACACTACGGCCAATTTAGTTTCTCCAATTCACCTATAGCGCATGTGTTTGGACTGTGGGGGAAACCGGAGCACCAGGAGGAAACCCACACCAACACAAGGAGAACATGTTAACTCCCAACGAAATGCCAACTGGCCCAGCCGGGACTCGAACCAGTGACCTGCTTGCTGTGAGGCGACACTGAGCCATCGTGCCGCACTACAAGCTTTCAAATGGTACCCTATATGTAGAATACTGTTCTGATATATACTATTGTAATGATCTCTGTTATATGGTAAACTAAATCAGTTCTAGGTGCTTTTGATTTTTGTTCTAAACCCCTTTTTTTAAGTGTGTATCTTAGGTTCTGTGTGTTGCACTGCAGATCGTTTTGTTTGAAACTATGTCAGCAGACACTGGAAAAAAACAAAAACATTTGTCTCTACATTTGTCTCTATCATGTAGTATGCAAGAGTTATCTACACTCACCGGCCACTTTATTAGGTACACCTTACAAGTACTGGGTTGGACCCCCTTTTGCCTCAGAACTGCCTTAATCCTTCATCGCAGAGATTCAACAAGGTACTGGAAATATTCCTCAGAGATTTTGCTCCATATTGACATGATAGCATCACGCAGATGCTGCAGATTTGTTGGCTGCACATCCATGATGCCAATCTCCCCTTCCACCACATCCCAAAAGTGCTCTATTGGATTGAGGTCTGGTGACTGTGGAGGCCATTTGAGTACAGTGAACTCATTGTCATGTTCAAGAAACCAGTCTGAGATGATTCATGCTCTATGACATGGCGCGTTATCCTGCTGGAAGTAGCCATCAGAAGATGGGTACACTGTGGTCATAAAGGGATGGACATGGTCAGCAACAATACTCAGGTAGGCTGTGGGGTTGACACGATGCTCAATTAGTACTAATGGGCCCAAAGTGTGTAAAAAAAATATCCCCCACACCATTACACCACCACCAGCAGCCTGAACCATTTATACAGGGCAGGATGGATCCATGCTTTCATGTTGTTGATGCCAAATTCTGACCCTATCATCCGAATGTCGCAGCAGAAATGGAGACTTATCAGACCAGGCAACGTTTCTCCAATCTTCTCTTGTCCAGTTTTGGTGAGCCTGTGTGAATTGTAGCCTCAGTTTCCTGTTCTTAGCTGACAGGAGTGGCACCCGGTGTGGTCAGCAGATAAGAAATTTGCGTTAACGAGCAGTTTGACAGGTGTACCTAATAAAGTGGCCTGTGAGTGTATTTAAAAATAACACAAAGATGCTATCCACCAATGACAGCTATGTCTAATAGAAGTGAATAGGCTTGGCTTTTACTTCTGCAATGAGAAACTGTGGTTTGTGCTATAGTGAAAGGCACTGAAAGGTGTTTACAGCAAGCTTTCGCTCAAATGCAACGAGCTTCAACAAACACTTCCACTGACTCTCATTTCTACCACAAGCGTGTCTTTTAATCTCCCGCTGACTCTGTTTCCTGTGTGTGTAACTTCTGCAAAGACGAGTGCGGTTCAGAAAAGATGCTTCTTTGAAACGCAGACAAATGGTCACTTAATGTCAAGGTTACCGTGTTGATTTGACACTTCCTGTCTACTCCTGTTGCCAAGAAGAACTGAATAGGTTTTCACTTCAGGAACAATGTCCCATTATTAGCCGTCTGTTCAGGGAACTAAGATCTTGTGTGGAGACTTTTAAATCGTTGCTAACCTGCACGGCACAGACAAAATCAACAAAATGATTGTGCATTTGCAGTTATGAAAGTTATGGATTTATTTTTGACTCCATCTTTACTTCTTTACTATTCATTTTCTTTTTCGGCTTAGTCCCTTTTTTTAATCTGGGGTCGCCACAGCGGAATGAACCGCCAACTTATCCAGCATATGTTTTAAACAGCAGATGCCCTTCCGGCTGCAACCCATCTCTAGGAAACATCCATACACACTCATTCACGCACATACACTACGGACAATTTAGCCTACCCAATTCACCTATATCACGTCTTTGGACTTGTGGGGGAAACCGGAGCACCCGGAGGAAACCCACGCCAACACGGGGAGAACATGCAAACTCCCACAGAAATGACAACAGGCCCTGCCGGGACTCGAACCAGTGACCTACTTGCCGTGAGGCGATCGCGCTACCCACTGCGCCACCGTGACGCCCTATTTAATACTTATATATTTGTTCGTTTTTTTTTTTCTACTGCCTGTGTGTTTTATGGTAAAGCACGTCAGTCAACACCAGTCATAAAGTTATATTGTATTGTATTGTATTGTAAAATAAGCATTTACTGGTTTGGAAATCATTGATATATAACAAACAAATAAATAAATAAATATACTACACTGCCTGACAAAAGTCTTGTCGTCGATCCCAGTTGTAACAGCAACAATTAATAACTTGACTTCTAGTTAATCATTTGGAAAAGTGGCAGAAGGTCAATCTGTTAAACTGCATCCCAATCATCACACATACTGCAGAAGACCTACTGGAACCCGCATGGAGCCAAGATTCTCACAGAAATCAGTCAAGTTTGGTGAAGGAAAAATCAGGGTTTGGGGTTACATTCAGTATGGGGGCGTGCGGGAGATCTGCAGAGTGGATGATCAACATCAACAGCCTGAGGTATCAAGACATTTGTGCTGCCCATTACATTACAAACCACAGGAGAGGGCAAATTCTTCAGCAGGATAGCGCTCCTTCTCATACTTCAGCCTCCACATCAAAGCTCCTGAAAGCAAAGAAGGTCAAGGTGCTCCAGGATTGGCCAGCCCAGTCACCAGAAATGAACATTATTGAGCATGTATGGGGTAAAATGAACGAGGAGGCATTGAAGATGAATCCAAAGAATCTTGATGAACTTGATGAAGCGTGTGTGTTTATATACTCATAAATCCAATTCGGATGGTAACTGTTACTCCTGTGGACAAATCTCCATATTCATACTCAATTGGTGGAATAATCTTAACATGCAATTACAATATGCATACACTCTTAAAAAATTCTGGGTGGATGTAACCCAACATTGGGTCAAATATGGACCAACCCAACCATTATGTTAAAAAAGTGTAAAAATTAACTCAACGGTTGGGTTTGTCAATACTTGAGTCAACATTTGGTTTTGACAGTTCATCAGTTTTTTAGAGTGTGTGTGTTTATATACACATGAGTCTGATTTGGATGATAATTGTTACTCACACAGACTTCTGTAAAAGACAAATCTCCATATTCAGAAATCATTAATATCCAATTGACTGAATTGGTGGTATGATCATAACATGCAATTACAATATGCATACACTCTAAACAAATGCTGGGTGGATGTAATCCAACATTGGGTCAAGTATGGACAAACCCAACCATTTTGTTAAAAAAAAGTGTAGTTTAAATTTAATTGAACAAAAACTAACTTGACTGTTGGGTTTGTCCATATTTGACCCAACATTTGGTTTCGACAGCCCAGCAGTTTTTAGAGTGTGTGTGTTTATATACTCATAAATCCAATGTGGATGGTAATTGTTTCTCCTGGGGACTTCTGTAAAAGACAAATCTCCATATTCAGAAATCATTAATATCCAATTGACTGAATTGGTGGCATGAATGTAACATGCAATTATATTATGCATGCAGTTTAAAAAATGCTGGGTGGACATAACCCAACATTGGGTCAAGTATGGACAAACCCAACCATTATGCTAAAAAAAGTGTAGTTTAAGTTTAATTGAAGAAAAATTAACTCAACGGTTGGGTTTGTCCATATTTGACCCAACATTTGGTTTTGACAGTTCATCAGTTTTATAAAGTGTGTGTGTGTTTATATACTCATAAATCCAATGTGGATGATAATTGTTACTCCTGGGGACTTCTGTAAAAGACAAATCTCCATATTCAGAAATCATTAATATCCAATTGACTGAATTGGTGCTATGAATGTAATTTGCAAATATAATATGTGTGTGTGTGTCCCAAAAAAATGCTGAGTTGTTGTAACCCAACATTTGTGTCAACTATAAACAACACCAACCATTACGTTAAAAAAAACAGTGTAGTTTAAATTTAATTGAAGTAAAATTAAGTCAACAGTTGGGTTTGTCCATATCTGACCCAACAGTTGGTTTTGACAGCCCAGCAGTTTTTAGAGCGTGTGTGTTTATATACTCATAAATCCAATTCGGATGGTAACTGTTACTCCTGTGGACAAATCTCCATATTAATACACAATTGGTGGAATAATCTTAACATGCAATTACAATATGCATACACTCTTAAAAAATTCTGGGTGGATGTAACCCAACATTGGGTCAAATATGGACCAACCCAACCATTATGTTAAAAAAGTGTAAAAACTAACTCAACGGTTGGGTTTGTCCATATTTGACCCAACATTTGGTTTTGACAGTTCATCAATTTTTTAGAGTGTGTGTGTTTAAACACTTATTAGTATAATTCACATGGTAATTGTACTCAAAGGGACTTCTGTAAAAGGCACGTCTCCATAGCTCCACAGTGATTGAACACATGCTTTCGGATGAAGATAATTTCACGGTGGACTTCTGAGTTAAATAATTACGAACCCAGAACTATGTGTCTCACATGATGCGCTCGCATGTGCTCAGTCAGATGATAACGTTTATATGTGATACACTAAAATGTGCTTCATGAGATCCACTTTCTGATTTTAGTCTTTGTACACTGTCGAAGTCAGAAATGTTTTATCTCAAGAAATTGTCATGCACAGAAACCTTGCACATTGAATTAGATGTGTACTAATTAATCTGTTGCAAAAAACAAACCAAAAACCCCCCACAATAAATCAGAGTCAATTCAAGCAATCTCTAGTCTAGTCTAGTACCGTTTCATCTCCAGGTTGGAGGAAAGTCCTTACCCCAGGTGGAGGAGTTCAAGTATCTTGGGGTTTTGTTCACGAGTGAGGGAAGGATGGAACGTGAGATTGACAAGTGGATTGGTGCAGGGGCAGCAGTAATGCGGTCCATTGTGGTAAAGAAGGAGCTGAGCTGAAAGGCAAAGCTGTCGATTTACCAGTCAATCTACGTTCCTACTCTCACCTATGGTCATGAGCTTTGGGTCATGACCGAAAGGACAAGATCTCGGATACAAGCGGCCAAAATGAGTTTCTTTCGCAGGGCGCACCCTTATAGACAGGGTGAGGAGCTCTGTCACCCGGGAGGAGCTCGGAGTAGAGCCGCTGCTCCTCCACATCGAGAGAAGTCGGCTGAGATGGCTTGGGCATCTGTTTCGGATGCCTCCTGGACGCCTACCTAGGGAGATGTTCCAGGCATGTCCCACCAGGAGGAGGCCTCGGGGAAGACCCAGGACACACTGGAGGGACTATGTTTCTCGGTTGGCCTGGGAACATCTCGGGATTCCCCCGGAGGAGCTGGAGGAAGTGTCTGGAAAGAGGGAAGTCTGAAGTTCTCTCCTAAGACTGCTGCCTCCGCAACCCGGCCTTGGATAAGCGGATGAAAATTATGATGACAATTCAAGCAATAATGTGTCCATCATATCAATGCAGGCAGATGAAGGAGAGTTTCACCTCCTCACCAAAGAGCTGCACACGGGTTCCTGAAATTCAAGGTTCATTTCAGGAAATCTGAGGCATTTTTATTCTTTGCTTGCGGAAGTTTTTTTTTTTGTGCTGCTGGTCTGACTTAAATAAATCAGTGTTTAAAAATTACTTTTTGTTTAAGCATGTGTTGTGTTTTAGTTGTGGGAATGCAAATGAATTAAAACTGGGAAGTTGATCAACAGTGTATTCTCCATGCAGCACTGAAGTGACGTTATAAGGGCATTAATGGGAGCATTAAAAATGTTCTTTAAAAAATATCTTACAAAATGTTTTTAAACCTTCAAGACACCTTGGAGTACTTTTTTTGAGAATTTAACAAGTTTGTGTGTGTGTTGAGCATCATTTAAGATGATGTTAGCACCTGTCGGCTTTAATTGTGGGGAAAACAGGATAATTTTGAGCTAATTTCATCTTCTGGATTTAAAATAATTATTGGGGCGGAATCAAAATCAGTGATGTATAGCCAATCTGCTAGTGGAGTGATGACGCGTCGGTTTCTCATTATTATTTATAGCGGAGTTTTCTTATCCTATGAGAAGACCCTGCTTCTTAATTATTCATGAGAGCACGTGCTTTCCAAAGGCAAGGCAGACCTGCCAAGCCGAGACCCAATGACAGGGTGAGATCGCGCGTGGCTTGGGTCGTATGTATTTTTTTACATGATCCACGGGGTTTGTTGCATGTTTTTCCCCGTGATGCTGTCAGGGCCGATACAGCTAAGCCAACGCAATCTCACGGCAATTCGTAACTTTTTGATTTAGTGGCTAATTCGTATGAATTTGTACGATCTAATTCGTACAAATTAGTACGATTTGCTCATCACCCAATGACGGTTGAGGTTAGATGCCACGCCTTCTTTTTAAAATCGTACATTTTCGTACGACGGAACTCGTACGAATTAGCCACTAAACTGACAAAACGTAAAATACTTATGATTCCTCGTGAGATCAGGCTGGCAAAGCTGTTGGTTTGCAGCAAGCATTTTTGTCGAGAGAGCTGTATGAGAATTGTAGAATGGCGGACTTTGTGTTTTATCAGTTCAGTTCGTTACTATTCAGACACATCGCCTATATCCGTGCTGCTGTGTTCGCACATGTTTAAAATCCTCCAGATTACCGGCAGGGTTAATAGTTAGAACAGATGGGGCAGGAGACCTGCTGCACTGCTATCCACTGTGTCTGCATTCAGACCCGGGGATTCAGGAGGAGAGAAGTCCTCCTCATTTATAATGTTTATATAAACATGATTATCTTTATAATGATAGAACAAATTGTGGTTATGTGTTTATGAAATTACGAATAACAAATGTAGCAGGGCATTAAATTACTGTTTATTTCTTTGTATTTTAACTTTATAAACTATAAAATCATGGGTCTCCTCACGGTTTGTGTCTCATTTTGTGAGCCAACTGACAACAGTTGTTTACTCGCTCCCCTCTTTTTCCCCTGCTCTGCCGGCCATGCCCACTCCTCCCTCTGCTCGCAGAGCTCCACGTCAACCTCAGTGCATTTTTTTTTTAATCTGAGGTAGACTTGAACTGAAAGAGGGGGGTTTCATGACCCTTTAGCAGTAATGCATTACTTTTTGGTGTAAGTAATCGATAAAGTAATTGAGTTACTTTTTGAATGAAGTAACTAGTAAAAAACTTGTTACTATTTTTCAGTAGCTAGCACAACACTGCCTTCCAACACAACCTAAAATCAACAAAATATTAATGTCATTTGACGTCTTTATTGGATGTCAAAATAACATTGTCCTTAGACGCTGCTGACCTAAATCTAACCTAATATTAATGTCTTATGATGTTGTGTGTCTGCTGGGAATAGCCACTAAATCAAAAGTTACAAACTGGCATGAGATAGCGTTGGATAATCTATTACTGTCCAAATAGGGCTACAGATTGTTTTGGAAGAGTTTAATTCTTTTATCAATTTAACATTTCTTAATTGTTAAAATGTTTTTTTATTCGTAAAAAAAAGGTGAAGCCAAGAATGATCACGGCTTTGCCTTTGCTCTTACTCTCTGCTGCATCTTCTGTTTGCTTGAAGAAGACATATACAATTGAGGGAAGTAGCTTCCAGATTGCTTCCTTCCCATGAAAAGCCCTTGATGGCCACATAGAAGGAGAAACAGGAGTATTTGGTTTCCCAAGAGATGCTCTTTTTGAGATTCTGCTAATCTATTTCTGTTGTCACGTCATTATGTCCACGTCTCATTGGCTGATTATTCTCACCGGTAGTCACTGTCTAATTTGCACTTGAATTTATGAACTGTAAGCTGGCATCTAGCATGCAAATAGCGTAACCTTTTTTCTGCGCCACTGAACACTTTGGCAGATCTTTGCAAGCCTTGTGCAGCAGCAGCTGTCAAAATAAATCACTGCAGAAACAAATGTAAGAATTGAATGACAATAAAAGTGAAATTAGTATTCTTGCTGATGCATAAACACTACCTGACAAAAGTCTTGTCACCTATGCAGGTTTTAGGAACAACAAATAATAACTTGACTTCTAGTTGATCATTTGGTATCAGAAGTGTCTTATATGAGAAAAGGCCTCTAGATTATGCTTATTTTACCAAAATAAAATATGATCATGCCTTGATTTTGAATGATTTCGTTAGGACAGTAAGGTCTGACTTTGCTTAGACTAAAGTCTTGTCACTGAACAGAAATAATGTCCAGTATAGAATATAAAGTCATGCTGCAGTGGAAACAGAATGAATATTGTGTCTGACTCCATCATGAGCTTGGAGGACTGCATCCATACATCTCTGCAATGACTCAAATCACTTATTAATAAAGTCATCTGGAATGGCAAAGAAAGCGTTCCTGCAGGACTCCCAGAGTTCATCAAGACTCTTTGGTTTCACCTTCAATGCCTCCTTCATCTTACCCCATATATGCTCAATAATGTTCATGTCTGGTGACTGGGCTGGCCAATCCTGGAGCACCTTGACCTTCTTTGCTTTCAGGAGCTTTAATGTGGAGGCTGAAGTATGAGAAGGAGCGCTATCCTGCTGAAGAATTTGCCCTCTCCTGTGGTTTGTAATGTAATGGGCAGCACAAATGTCTTGATACCTCAGGCTGTTGATGTTGCCGTCCACTCTGCAGATCTCTCGCACGCCCCCATACTGAATGTAACCCCAAACCATGATTTTTCCTGCCACTATTCTAAATGATCAACTAGAAGTCAAGTTATTATTTGTTGCTCTTACAACTGGGATCGACGACAAGACTTTTGTCAGGTAGTGTACTTAAGAAATGAGTTAACTTATTAACTTAAAAGCGACAAGTTGACTTTACTTGTTGAGCAAACCTGTTGTAACGTATAATTGTTGTGTTAACTTAATTTTTATATTTATATGTATAATTAATTGACTTAATAATTTTAAGGCAACTAGTTCCTCAAAAAAAAAAAACAAGTTGATTTTACTTTTAAAAAGTGAGTAAACTCATTTCCTCAAGCGCAACAAGGTGGCTTTACTTTAGAAATGTAAACCTGTTGAATATTTGAAACTGTTAAGCTGAGGTAACTAAATTTTTATAATTATGCGCATAATTAATTTACTTAATCATTTTAAGCCAACTGGTTTACGTTTTTTTTAAGTAAGGTCAAACAATCCATTTTAGGAGTAAAGAAGAGGATACAACTATTTTAAACCAATCTATACAAAATCTACAAATTTCTAAATTAGCTTTGATAAAAAAAACCCTTTTATCCAAAATATTGCATGTCTATTTTAATTCAATCCAAACTGCTTAACAGTAAGGGAGGCACGGTTGGCATTTCTGTGTGGAGTTTGCATGTTCTCCCCGTGTTGGTGTGGGTTTCCTCCGGGTGCTCCGGTTTCCCCCACAGTCCAAAGACATGTGTGATAGGGGAATTAAATAACTAAATTGTCTGTAGTGTATGTGTGTAAATTTGAGAATGTATGGGTGTTTCTCAATACTGGGTTGCAGCTGGAAGGCATCCCTGCATAAAACATATGCCGGAATAGTTGGTGGTTCATTCCGCCGTGGTGACCCCTGATAAATAAGGGACTAAGCTGAAGGAAAATGAATGAATGCTCGCTTAACAGTAACAGCTGCATCACATGTTATGACTTTAACATTTGCTCCGAGATGTTTTAATAGAACTGGCACACTTCAGGGGTGTGGGCATGGGAAGGGAAGCCATCCGCCGCTCTCGTCTCTTGGCGGGTTCATATCTCTTGGGCAAAATATACTTGAGGAAATTCATTGTGTCCTTTGAACCTGTATTTAGTCTGCCAACACTTTACAGCTTTAAGCTCTCGCACAGTTTATTGCATCTGATGTCTTATTAATGTTACACTTTAATAACTAATTTGTTTCAGTAAAGAATTTTAAGTAACTCTAAACGTTTAAGTACAGTTGAAGTCTGGATTATTAGCCCCCATGTATATTTTTCCCCCAATTTCTGTTTAATGGAGAGAAGATTTATTTCAACACATTTCTAAACATAATAGTTTTAATAACTCATTTCTAATAACTGATTTATTTTATCTTTGTCATGATGACAGTAAATCATATTTGACTAGATATTCTTCAAGACACTAGTATTCAGCTTAAAGTGACATTTAAAGGCTTAACTAGGTTAATTAGGGTAAAGTTAGGGTAATTAGGCAAGTCATTGTATAACAGTGGTTTGTTCTGGAGACAATCCAAAACAAATATTGCTTAAGGGGGCGAATAATATTGACCTTAAAATGGCTTTAAAACAATTAAGAACTGCTTTTATTATAGCCAAAATAAAACAAATAAGACTTTCTCCAGTAGAAAAAATATTATAGGAAATACAGGATACTCTGTTAAACATCATTTAGGAAATATTTAAAAAATAAAGAAAGGTTTACTGGAGGGTGAATAATTTTGATTTCAACTCTACCAATTATTACTGTTAACTTGTGGCTTGTTATCTGCCTATTATTTAAATATCGGCTGTTTATTTGTACTTATGAAGTACATATTCTCCACACTCAGAAATAAAGGTACGCGAGCTGTCACTGTGGTGGTACTTTTCAAAAGGTACACATTTGTACTTGAAGAGTCCATATTGGTACCTCAAAAGTATATATTAGTACCTACAAATTTTAAGAGGAACACTTTTGTACTTTTTAGGTACTAATATGTACCCTTGAGGTATTAATATGGACCTTCTAGGTACAAATTTGTAACTTTTGAAAAAAGGTACCACCCCAGTGACAGCTCGTGTACCTTTATTTTTGAGAGTGTATGATCTTGTGCTAAGATCTTGTTCTTTAACCTTAATCCTACCCAATACCTAAACCCAACTTTATCCAAATAACTATTAATTAGCAGCAAATTAGGAGTTTATGCAGGCAAATCATAATTAAACTGAGAGTTGTACCTTAAAATAAAGTGTGACTGAGTTTTACTTTTTAATTTTAACATTCTACAACTTGCACATCTTTAAAAGTTAAGTGTGTACTTTGGCAAAACATTCATTCATTCATTATCCTTTGGCTTAGTCTCTACTTCAGAGGTCTCCATGCACAGCAGAATAAACTGCCAATTATTCCAGAATATGTTTCAGCAAACTCCACACAGAAATGCCAACTGGTCCGGCCGGGACTCGAACCAGCGACCTTCTTGCTGTGAGGTGACAGTGCTAACTAGGGTTGGGCGATGTTGACAAATTTGGCATTGTACGATGTCTGATGTGAACATCGGCGATGGACGATGGTATCGTCGTCGTAGGCGGGGTGGGGGTCTTTGTTGTTAAATATCAATTAATTCATAACGAATTTAATAATTGTAGCCTATCGTTTTCACTACCTGACCCACATGGTCTTTGCTTTACCCATGACCAAACCAAAAATAAATAAAGTTATACACAAATTACCACCTGTCAATCACTTTTTTTCCGCAGGACTCTGGCATGATCAGGTGGAGTGATTTATGTCCTTATAATGGCTTTTCCCCACAGCTGGTGGCGGAGACGAGACGAGAGTTCGTTTGGAGTTCACTGTAATTTATTGTGATTAATGATAACTTCCTTATTTTATTATTATTATGAGGACATAATAACAAGTAAAGATGCTAGGGCTCGACCGTTTTGGTCACACTTGCGCCTGATATTTTATGCGACCTAAAATATGTATTTGAAAGCATTTGTGCTAGTGCATAGCATTTTTATAGTGTGAGCTGTTTTCACTGCAGAATCCTCACTGCGTGCGCGGATTTAGGAGACATTTATGCAGAATGCATCTTTGCACCTAAAGACGTCAAACGCAGCGCTCAGGAACAGATTAAAACAGTTGTCATGTGAACTTGCTGAAGTAAAAAAAGACCGGAATGCTTGCCCCGCCTTTGTGCTCTTCCTATTGGCCCACTGCTCTAGAACTGAACGCGAATGGATTGGTTAATATCAGCTGTCAATCACTCAGTCAACGCCTTCACATGACAGGAGCAACAGCCGCGGAAATGTGACGCGCTGAAGATGAGAGAATGAAAATAACACTGACAGATTTAGTTTTAGAAAGCACCTAAAGTTAAATAATGGCACATCTTATTAGTGATCATGTGCTGAATGTTAATCCACCATTTACACTTTTCCAAGAGTAGATAAAAGACTTCCATTGGCTTCAAGTCCGCTATGAAAATAACTAAAGCCGTTCACTGTAAAGTCTGTGGGACGGGGTTTGCAGGTAACAGCGTTTGCCACTGAATCTACACATTTTAAGCGCGAGAGGTACTGTATAATCCTCACGATGTATTTAATCCTCACGATGCTGACAGTGCAAACAGCAGCTATAAGTAAAATATAACACAGCTCATGAAAAGACCGTTATTGCTATTAAGATGACATGCAAATAATAAGTTATATATCAATATACATGTGGGGGGGGGGGGCGATGGATCACGATGCCGGCTCAGCATCGTGAAGTTTATCAGCCATCGGCGATGGACGATGACATCGTCTATCGGCCCAACCCTAGTGCTAACCACTGAGACACTGTGCCGCCCTTTTGGCAAAACATTTTGGGCTCTAACATACACCCGGCGCAATAAGGCGCAAGATGTGTTTGATGTGATCTGTTGCTATTTTCAGACCAGTGCAACAGTAATGTTCCCGTTTTGCGCCACGTTGTTTAACTAGCAAATCCATTTGTGCCACTTTGTGGACTCATGGCTGTGCTGGTCTGAAAAGGAGGTGTGTTAAGGCGCTTTGTTGGTGCGTTGCTATTTTGAGAAACTGAAATAGACCATTGCCATTGACTGACATTGTTAACATTAGTTAATGCACCATGAGCTAACATGAACTAACAATGAACAACTGTATTTTCATCAACTAACGTAAACTAACATGAACAAATACCATAATAAATGTATTGTTTATTGTTTATTCATGTTAGTAAATGCATTATCTAACATTAACTATACAACCTTTTTGTAAAGTGTTACCAGCTGCTCTAAAGTCCAGCGCAGAGCGCGCTACTGTACGTTCACACCGAAAGCGGCGAGAGCGTCAAAGTAGCCGGAAGTCATTCATTTTCAATGGGAGCCGGCGGCGATAAGCGGTGAGGAGCAGGGTAAAGTCTAGATTGGATACGCGGCCGGCCGGAAGTGCGATATGCACATTAATATAGCGGCATTTTTTTATGACACTGTATAACAATAATTAATATTTTTACAGTACTGTGACGGTTGGGTTTAGGGTTGGGGTGGTGGTAGGCGTTATAAAATACAATTTATTGATTAATTTAATAGATATCATAAATAATACTCGGTACACCTACTGTTTTTATGCTTCTGTGATGGTTGGGTTTAGGGTTGGGGTGGGGGTAGATGATAATAAAATACAATAAATCAGAAATTTCATAAATAACATAAATAATTCTTGTTAACTTCTGGCCGCAAACGTATCCGATCTAGCAACAACCGAGGAGCAGCGCGGCGCGTCTTCGCCGGTGTGAGCGTCGAGGTCGGAGAGTTGAAATCAAGTCAACTTTATGGTAATGAGCTATGACGCGGTTCGGCGGAAAGCAATCAGAATGTAGAAGTCCACCGCTTGAGAGGAGTCAGAGAACACAGTCACTGTGAACTTTGGTTCCGACCACAGTTGTTCCCAAGGGTTTAATTATTGCGGTCGCTGGATTTCCAATTATTTGAACGTACATTAAAAAAGTTACTGGCGAGTTACTGATGTGCATCAATGTTATATATATATATTTTCTTTCTTTAAAAAAAGCGTGAATTTCATGCGACAATACAAAATAGTATTGCTGCTTCAGAATATTTCAGGCATATGGACACATAGTGGAGCAAAGCCACACCACATGCAACTAGATCTTCTGTAGTTAAATGAATTTTATAATAAGTGTGCAACACCTTCACGCTAGAAAGCATGTTTTATGCGGGAGTGTAACTGATATGATATGCAGCAACGGCTCCTTTAAATACGAGATCAATGTGTAGCGAATTTTGATGCTCTCGCCGCTGGAGCTCACGGCAGACAGCGTTGTCGCCAGGGCGGCCAGAGCGACCTTTGACGCTCGCACTGCTTTCGGTGTGATTGTACAGTTAGTTATGCTCCTATGCAGGTCCAAACGCTTACACATTGCTTAATACACACAGGATGTACAGCAATACACAAATATCTTCACAGATATAAAATAAATATAAAAATCACTGCCTCCATGCCTTCTTCATGTCCGAGGGGCTTTTTTCAGTTTATTCATGACAATCTGCATCTGTATAATGTTATTATTATTAGCAGTATTATTTATTATATGCAGATTTATATTTGTTTTAATAAAAACAAGTTTAATTTTGTCCACCTGTCTGGTTTTGGAGACGGCTTTAGACTTTGCACCTAGATCGTTAAAATAGAGCCCTTAGTCTCTTATTTTTTATTTTGTTTTAGGTTTTGGGATTTAACCATATGCTAAGATAATAAATGAAATCTTAAAACACTATTGATTAATAAATAAAAGGTTGCACTTTGACAAGATGCTTGTTTAGTGTTTGCCAGTTTCAGTGTGATGAAGTAAAATATCATTGTGCATGCATGACATTCTATTGTCATTGTTTTATGTATTTCTTTTCCATCCTGTGGGAAATTGAAATTGAATTACATTCTCATGTGATGAAGCAGCCTGTCCTTCATCAGAAGCTACACGCTGGTTATTTTTACTCTGGAAATGTCTCCTGACGTAGGTTGGATGCGAAAAGCAGATACACTTTAATGAGACAAATCTGACGGACTTGCTTACATCCAAACCACTTCCATCCATTGTGTATTAACACATTGTCTGGAAATCTGAAAGGGTGTAAGACTTTGCGTAGGAATCCTGGTGAGGTTACACAAGACAGGCTTTCAGGAATTCACCCATTAGCAACATCTGCTATAAACTCATAACAGGGTTGTAAGGCTAGTCATTTGGGAGACATTGTTATTTGTTTTTGTTGGCTCCCATGTTACGCATCCTCTTTGGCAAGAAAGTGTGGTCCAAGACACTATTTGCAGTAGTATTCGGAGACATAATGCTTCATTATTACGCTAAATTCCAGCCCAGTTTACTAGGAAACTTGTATGTGGCTCAGTGTTTAGGATTTTCGCCTCAGAGCAAGAAGATTGCTGGTTCAAGTCCTGGCTGGGCCAGTTGGCATTTCTGTGTGGACTTTGCATGTTCTCCCTGTGTTGGCGTGGGTTTCCTCCGGGTGCTCTGGTTTTCCCCACAGTCCAAAGACATGCGCTATAGGTGTGCTAAATTGGCCGTAGTCTATGAGTGTGTGTGTGAATGCGAAAGTGTGTGGGTGTTTTCCAGTACTGGGTTGTGGCTGGAAGGGCATCTGCTGTGTAAAACATATCCTGGAATAGTTGGCAGTTTATTCTGCTGTGGCAACCCCCAGGGGCGTAGCAACCATGGGGGACGGGGGGATATCTCCCCCTCACTTTTAAAAAACACTAAAGACTCTTGTGCCAATTAATAATGAACATAACGAATGTATTCGGACTATTTCTTTTTAAAAATAAGTAGTGTTTAACAACTTGATCCAAAAGGCCCTGTGCACACCAATTTTCACTCTGGTTTTTCGCCAATGTCATTTAAAAACAAAATGAAAACAATTACAAAAATTGTCCTGGTGTGGACAACCCTTAACCCTAACCCTAACCCAATGTAACCCTAACCCATTTTTGCTATATAGTATGCAAGAACTAAAAAGCTCAATATTTCAACACAACAAACGGAGCAGAAATAACCAAAGTTAAGCAGTTTGTCTGGATATTCACTGTATATTTTCATGATGATATCTGGCCAATTAAACAGTTTTAAACACTAAACACCCTCGTGCCAATTAATAATGAACATAATGAATGTATTTGAACTATTTCTTTTAAAAAAAAAAGTAGTATTTAAAAACTTGATCCAAAAGGCCCTGTGCACAGCAAGACAATATTTACTTGGGAATTTTCAACATCATTCAAGAGTTCACACTTAGCTGATGATTGATAATAAAAGCTTGTTTGGCATGCTGTCCCGGGAGAGAGCCCTGAGCTTATGAGATCCTCGAGCCCTGGGCTCCCTCCCGTTTGCAGGGCGAGAGGGGAGTTTGAGCTCAGGTAGATCTCGATGAGCTCCCCCTGGCTTATTCTAGCTAAATGATGGTTATGGATGACTGAGGAGAGGTGTACTCGCTAGAGCTTGACTACGGTATCAATTTTGTGTGTTCAATTTACTTAGGGTGCGTGTTATTAGGACTGTGGGAGGAAACCGGGGAACCTGGGGAAAACCCACGCGAGCACGGGGAGAACAAGCAAAACTCCGCACAGAAATGTCGTCTGGCTTAGTAGGGACATAAACCAGAGGCATTCTTGCTGTGAGGCAACAGTGCTAATCACTGGGCCGCCGTGTCGGCCATCTGAAAAGGAGGGAAAGTAGGGGTGTGTTGGGTGGGTGGTTCTTCAAGACGAAGACATTGAGATAAGAAAACTCTGGTTATTTATAGTGAGTTAGGAATCATCTGATTGGATAATCTATCATGAGCTGATGCTGGAACAGCTGAGAACAATCATAAGCACATGATCCTCTCGAAATTTGTTTATACATAAACTTCACTTAAATACAAAATGCGAACATTTGTTCTGGTGTGGACAACCCTTAACCCTAACCCTACGTAACCCTAACCCATTTTTCTAAAGCTCAATATTTCACAACAACACATGGTGCAGAAATAACCAAATTTATGCAGTTTGTCTGGATATTTCACATATATTTTCATATCTACGCTGATATCTGGCCAATTAAACAGCATAAAACACCTTTTTTTTGAAACCTTATCGCACTTTTAAAACATTCTGAAAGGGTTGATTCTTCCACTATTTTCTGAACTCGGTGCACTCTGAGGGCAAAGCGTATTCTTTGGAGGCAAAATATTTTTAGAGAATCTCTGCAAAATATTTTTCAGAGTTGTCTCCGGATCACAGTGTTTGCATATACAGTGGATGCGATGACCTCGACTCGCCGGTGCCGTTATTGTGTTTATTGTTGCATTTGTTGATAAACACTCATTGTGAAAGCAACAGAAATGATCCATCTGTCAGATTATTTGGCAACACCTTTTCCTGAGTGAATCAGAACGCTTGGCATATAAAGTGCAACAGACCTCTGGATTCTTTAAAAGAAAAACTTTCTCAAAGACCGCCTTGGCTGCATCAGTTTCGGGAACACGGTCTCCTGTTTTCACTAAATAATAGGGAAAACAATTGGGAGGTGCACATATCTGGAAACTCAAGGTCTTGAATGTACTATGAACCTGCAGTTGTTTGTGTACAGAGAGCAGATGATGATGATAAGTGTACTTCTGGTTAGCACTGTGGCCTCACAGCAAGAAGGTCGCTGGTTCGAGCCTCGGCTGGGCCAGTTGGCATTTCAGTGTGGAGTTTGCATGTCCTCCCGTGTTGGCGTAGGTTTCCTCCGGGTGCTCCGGTTTCCCCCACAGTCCATACACATGCGCTATAGCCCACATAGCAAACGGACTTGGTCCAAATGTGGCCTCATTATGGCACTGCTGGCATGTTGTCGGCACTGGCATGCATAATGTCAGCCGAATGTGGGCCATGCATGGCAATGATGTCACTGCATGCATGACGGCAAACTACATTTGGGCCAGTTGTGGATGGGAGGTGTGTGGCCCAGATCAGTGTAGCGATTGTTCACATTATTTAGATGTCATTAGGCTGGGTTATGGCTGAGAACTACCAATAATAAACCTGTTTTGGCCCAGTTCAGGGCCAGTTAAGGGTGATAAATTGGCTGAGATTCGGGCCGGTTATGTGTGACCCTTGTCTTTAATCCAGTTATGGGCCACTTCAGGACCATCATTCTTTGCGGTACTTGGGCCGAGGGAAAAGTTATTGAGTGGCCCAGAGCTGGGCCAGAAAACATTTGCTATGTGGGAGGGGAATTGGATGAACTAAATTGGCTGTAGTGTATGAGTGTGTGTGTGAATGAGAGTGTGTATGGGTGTTTCCCAGTACTGGGTTGCGGCTGAAAGGGCATCCGCTGCGTAAAACTTGCTGGAATAGTTGGTGGTTCATTCTGCTGTGGTGACCCCTGATAAATTAAGAACTAAGCCGAAGGAAAATGAATGTTGGTAATGGGGTTCACCAGTCTTGCTTAAACGTGATGGTAAAGTTTCCAGCAGTGGGAGATGTGTTGATGAAGTGAGAGAGAAAGGAGGGATTGAGTGAACGGCACTGCACATATTGAATGTCTAACTCATCCAAACACACATGATTCAGCTCATCAGCTCATTAGCAGATAATGCCAGACTTCAATTGGGTGTTTCTGATGAAGGAGAGGTTTAGGCTGCATTCCAGTCCAATTATTATGCCATTTACTCAGTTCTCGTTCCCTTGGATCTACATCATTGATTACAATTGAAGTGTCCACTACTGCTGGAGCATCTGAATGGGTTTAAATGGAAGGCACTAAACTCTTGAGCACTTGGTAACCACAATGTTGTGACGTCACAATCCAACATAGGTTCATATTGAAAACGGAGCCCTATATACATTTCTGGAGATCGCGAATTATGTAGCCAGAAGTACATATGGCTGCATTTCGTCTTTAAAACGAACGCTACGGGGCGGTATGACATCATTCCTTTTCATGTTTTCCAGCTGAACGATTACCTCCATATGGACGGCTTTTTCGCTGTTTGTCCAGTAGCTCACCATGTCCGTTGGTGTATTTGAGACGCAGAGAGGAGTTGACCATGACAACGGGGTTCGAGTCCGGCGAAGAATGGTTCTGGAAAGCAGGTAAGACAAAAAACAGAAACAAAAAAAATAAAATAAGCATGTAAATAACAGGGTGAGAATGTGGTAAAATCTGAAAACGTGGTAAAAATTAGGTGAGGGCTTGGGTTTAGGAAAGGCGGTGGGTGGGTCAATCAGTGCTTTTGAAAATACTGTCGGTTGGGTTTAGGGAAGGAGAAGGGTGGGTCGGTCAATCAGTCAGTCAGTCAGTCAGTCAGTCAGTCAGTCAGTCAGTCAGTCAGTCAATTCGTCAGTCAACAGCGGCCTCTGGTGGATTTACGCAATAAACAGCAGGCACGAATAGCACTCACCAGAGAAATTTGGTGGCCTCTGGTAGATTCGCGAAAACAAAAACTTTAAAAAAAGTACCCAGTGGGACGTATTTGGCGCTCTCCAGGAATCTATATAGTGGTATGTTTTCAGAATGAGCCTGGGTTGTGAGGAACATTTGTGTTCACTTGTGCAATTGGTTTTATGACAGGAGAAGAGACAGAATCTGGTTGTGAAAAGGTGTAATTGTTCAAATAACGTATCGTTTCATTTTAAAATACGAATAAATTGTAAACCTAAATAGTTTTTCAAGTATAACATTTCTGTTCAGGCTATAGGGACATAAACACAGGCTCATTCTGAAAACGTAGCCCTGTATACGTTTCTGGAAATTGTGAATTATGTAGCCAGAGGTACGTATGGCTGCATTTCGTCTTTAAAACAAATGCTATGGGGTGGTATGATGCAACGCTATCTCAAGGCCAATTCGTAACTTTTTGATTAGTGGCTAATTTGTATGAATTTGTACGATCTAATTCGTACAAATTAGTACGATTTGCCCATCACCCAATGACGGTTGGGGTTAGGGGTGGGGTTAGGTGCCACGCCTCCTTTTTAAAATCGTACATTTTCGTACGACTGAACTCGAACGAATTCGTACGAATTAGCCACTAAACTGACAAAACGTAAAATACTTACGTTTCCTCGTGAGATCAGGCTGTATGATGCCATTCCTTTTTACGCTTACCAGCTGACGGCTTACCTCCGTACCTCCATATGGACCGCTTTCCCGCTGTTACCAGTTTGTCTGGTAGCTCGACAGGTACTGTATGTCGGTGGACTTAAAACGCAGAGAGGAGTTAACCACAACAAAAGGGTTTGAGTCCAGCGAAGAATGGTTCCAGAAAGCAGGTAAGACAAAAATAAAAGCCAAAAAATAAAATAAACGGGGGAGGGGGGGGGGGGGGTGTCCAATTTCACTATATGTCAGTGTATGTGAATGCATGAAAGTATATGTGACAATAAACAGCATATCATCATCATCATCAAATAACAGGGTGAGAATGTGGTAAATCTAATCTAAAAACGTGGTAAAAATTAGGGGCCTTTTCTTTTTCTGGATTGCTTTTCAAAACACTGCGGTTGGGTTTAGGGAAGGGGGTGATCGCGTCAATGGGTGCTTTTCAAAATACTATTGTGTGGGTTTAGGAAAGGGGGGGGGGGGATCGGTCGGTTGGTCAGTCAAGAAATCAGTCAATTGACAGCGGCCTCTGGTGGATTTACGTGAGAACAGCAGGCTTGAATGGCACTCGCGTGAGGAATTTGAGATCTCAAAAAGCATACACAGCAGCCTCTGGTGGATTTGCGAAAACAAAAACTGCTAAAAATGGACCTTCTGGGACATATTTGCCGCTCTCCAGAAATGTATATAAAGGTACATAATCAGAATAAGCTTGGGTTGGACATAAAATATGATGACTTTTCGGTTTATTTCTGTTGTTTATTAGGAAGAGACACTGACAAAACAAAAGCTGGTAACACCTTAGTTTAAGTTACAATACACAGAATTACCAAGCCAGTTACTAACAATACTAGCTTATTAAACTACTAATTAGCTGTTTGTTAATAGTTAGTAAGGTACAAGTTGGGATTTCGTTTTGTGTATGGGGATGCAGAATAAGATCATACTTTATAACTACTAATGAACAATTCATATCTTAATAATACACAGGTAAATAAGACAAGATTTAATAGCATGAATTGTGGCCTAAATTAAGGCCCAATCCCAATTCTACCCCTTAGCCCTTCACGTGAATGAGCAAAATGAAGGATAGGGGTGTCCCAGTTCTCTTCAACTTGAGGCTAGGGCTAAGGGCTAGATAGCACTTGAAACTGAGATTTTTCAGGACCACACTCGAAACCAAGGGGTACAAAAATTTTCCAGAATATACCAGCTACAACATCAAAATGGTTGCACACGGAAGAAGATGCACAAATTAGTATTTTTTGTCATTATTACAAGTTGCAGACAAGCATATGTTTTAATACATTCATAACAGCGTTCGTGTTTTACCATCATGCTTAAAAAAAAAAAAAAAACGCTAAAATAAAAATCGCTAAATCGCTATAATCCATAATAATAACTCCTGTACAGCAGTCCCACAACATGCTGTCACTCGATGACACTCGAACACCCTGTCAGAAAAGTCTAGTGGCTGGGAATTAGCTTTTTACAGTGTCTGCTATAATGTTAATGTTGTTTTTGTGTGTTTACATAGATGAATATGGCCACGGTGTAAATGCGCAGTACAGTTATGAGTTTATTGCCACATTATACCATTGTGATAACATGATATCATTGCCTTCAGAGATTTCCTTGAGATAAATACCAAAAAATAACGCAACTGGAATAGTGCCATCGTCGATCTCATATGAAGCAAAAGATTGTGATGACATATGAAGTGTGCTGGTGTTTTAGTCGAGACCCAATTCTTAGGGGTACATTTTGAAGCCTTTCCCCTTCACTCTCTGTTTCAAGGGCCAAGCGGAAGGGGTGCAAAAATAGAATTGGGATTGGGCCTAAAGTGTTACCAAAAAGTTTGTTGAGGCGGTGGACTTTAAGACTGATGTTTGCTTTTGTCTTGTGTTTTTCCAATCAGCAGCTCTGAGCTTGGTTAGATTGGTTGCAAAGAGCATCCGTGAACTAATGGCTGTAGAGTTCTTTGAGAGGGTAAACTGAGGTGCCGCAGAAAATATCAATGGCTTCATTGTCGGCAAGAGGATTAGTTAATGGGGGAGGGATGTAGATGCTACAGAGAAAAACTTCTGAAAAATCTAAATCTGAAAAAAAGAGTAAATCTGCTTAGGAGAGACAGAGAGGGAGTAATCTTTATTACTCAAAACTTCAGAATGAGATGAAGCGTTATATAATAATTCATTTAAAATTATGATCAATTAAATGTAAGATCACACTTTATTTGGTCACACTTTACAATAAGGTTTCATTAGTTCGATTTACTAAGATGAACTAATTATGAACAATACTTGTACAGCATTTATTAATCATAGTTCAACATATACTAATGCATTATTAACCTCCAAGTTCATGCTTGTTAACATTAGGTTATGCCCCACGAGTTAACGAACTAACAATGAGCAACTGTATTTGAATTAACTAACATGAACAAATACTGTAGTGAATGTATTGTTCACTGTTTGTTCATGTTAGTAAATTCATTGATTAACATTAACTAATACAACCTTATTGTAAAGTGTTATGCAGCACAATCGTCTCACAGAAAGAAGGTCGCTGGTTCGAGCCCCGGCTGGGTCAGTTGGCATTTCTGTGTGGAGTTTGCATGTTCTCTCCGTGTTGCCATGGGTTTCCTTCGGGTGCTCCGGTTTCCCCCACAAGTCCACAAAACATATGGTATAGGTGAATTGGGTAAGCTAAATTGTCCGTAGTGTATGTGTGTGAATGGGTGTGTATGGATATTTCCCAGTGATGGGTTGCAGCTGAAAGGTTTATTCTGCTGTGGCAACTCCAGATTAATAAAGGGACTAAGCCGAAAAGAAAATGAATGAATGAGTGTAAAGTGTTACCATCTATTTTAATGTACAATTCACGCTATTACCAAACCATTAACTAACCACTAGCTGCTTATTGAGCTTAGGGATGTAAAATAAGATCGTATTTTATGTCATACCTGCCAACATTTCTCTCTGAAAATCCGGGAGACCGGGGGGGGGGGGGGGGGGGGGGAAGGGGGTGTTCGGGGGTGAGGTCTCTGAATAACACTGTTGAGAACCAAAGAAGCATGAAATTACGGGAGTTTTTGGGAGAAATAAGAAAACGGGATGGTTTGCATGAGGATTGGTCTGAAATATACGGGAGACTCCCAGGAAAAAACCGGGAGGGAGTGTTGAGGTGCAGGTGTGTTATAAGTGCTCATAAACAGCTAATATCTGATAATAGGCATCATACACCAGTAGTAACTGGCATGAACTTATAAACTAATCGAAATTAAACTGAAGTGTTACCAAATAATAATCATTGAATATATATAGTAACATATACTGTTTGTCTTTGCCATTGTTAATGTATTAAATGTACCAACCCCACTTTATTGAATATGGCCTTTATTACTATGTACTACGTTTAAATAAATAATTGATAATAATTACAATTATGATCACACCTGCCAACACTCCAATTTCTCCTGGGAGTCTCTTGTAATTCATCCCCCACAACTAACCCCCCTACATCACCCCCCCCCCCCTCCACCCCCCACAATGCTCAGTTTTTTGGTACAGTCTGTAACACCCCCGGGTCAACAACTTTGGTATAGTATACGCTTATTTCACGTGGCCGCCATTTAAAAAAAATTAAAGCGAGGCTGCGGTGGGAAGAAACCCAGAGTATAGTATAGTATCAGCACTGTAAACATTGCAACAACATGTTGTGAACAACAAACTTCCAGATTTCAACGTCTTAAACACTCAGCAGGCACAAGACGTCAACATGATGGATTTTGGATTTCGTTTACTTTCTAACGTTGGATTTTGGTTACTTTCTAACAACCTAAAACCGACCAAATATTAATGTCATTATTGGACATCAAAATAACGTTGTCCTTAGACGCTGGCTAGACATTGAATTCTGGTCAACTGACATCACAACCTAAATCTAACCTAATATTAACATCTTATGACATGTGCCTGCTGGGCAATAAATAAATGCACTACAGAATGTTACGTTTACACACACACATCAACAAATTACATGTAAACGCATCAGCTTTGAACAGCGTAATACTCACTACTTACTACTCTTGAGTACTTTTGAAAGGTCTACTTTTTACTCATACTTTGAGTAATATTTACAGCAGATACTTTTACTCTACTTGCACTACATTTTTAGGCAGGTAACAGTACTTTTACTTGAGTATGATTTTTCAGTACTCTTTCCACCACTGCTGCATATAGACTGAGCACAGAGCACTGTATATAGACTGTGAACTGATATCATTGCAATGGTCATTTAGTAACTGTGGAGCTATTAAAAACAGCTCTGTAATGTTTATTCACAAGTATATAATTCATATTTCATTAAAATCACAAATAGTTCCGAGCATACTCCTCCTAATCTCTGGTTAGTTTCTTAGAAAACCAATGTCAACCACCCTAAAATTATCTCTAGTTTGTTGGCTTTGTGAAGATAGTAGCTCTGGCAACAAAGTGAGCACACAAAACACATAATAAAGTAATGAGCAAGTGTTGAGCAACAAGAACTAAAGTTATGTGTGATTAATCTTCTTAATGAATCCTCTTTAAACAGTTTTTATACATGTTTTAGCCTTTTAGGCGTTAGCAACTGCATTTCAGGATCTGCCAGCTCAGCATGGCATTCAGTTCATCTTTATTTCTCTAGCGCTTTTGTGTCAAAGCAGCTTAACACAGAAGTTCTAGTAAATGTAAACTGTGTCAGTTCAGTTTTCAGAGTTGAAGTTCAGTTTAGTTCAGTTCAGTGTGGCTTAATTTTCACTGCTGAAAGTCCAAACACTGAAGAGCAAATCCATCGATGTGCAGCTCCACAAGTCCCAATGCACAAAGAGCAAATGCAAAAGCACCAATGGTTAAAAATAATTCTTCTTTCCTTATTTGAGTAAATTTAACACAAAACAAAGGATATCCTAGCATGCTGATTGCAGCACACAGTATAGCCCGCTAATAACACTGAAGGAAAGCCCAATAAACCTGCATGCCATTAAAACTGACGGAGTGTTTCCTGCCCCTGACAGCAAGACCAAACACTTTCTTAAGATCTTGCACTTATCTTTGGATTTGCAAACAGGTTCCATAATTAACTTTATGCCACCTCCCCATCCGCCGCTATGCTATTTTTGAGTTTGACTGCCTGCCTTGTGAACATCTGCCTGTTATTTTGACTACAACTCTGGATTGCCTGTATACATCTGTTTGCCCCTGTGTTGACCATTGCTTGCCTGACCATTCCATTTAATAAACCCTGCGTTTGGATCCGCACTCCCTGTTGTCAACATTCACACCACCGTAACAAAATACACTAAAGGGTGCTTTCACACCTGTGAATCGATTCATTTGTTCCGAAACAGGGATTAAAATTGCTACATTGTTGCTCTTTGTTCTTGGTTCGCTTTCACACGGCAAAGTTTCTAAACGGACCAAAATAACTAAAACAAGTCACGTGTGAGTAAACTCTCCTCACATTGGTCAGAGTTTCACGGTTTATTTTGCAGAGTCCCGCTCAGCTGTCGAGGGGGTGGTTTGGTGGTGTTCGACAGGGTGCGCGCGACATGTCTGAAGAGCGAGGAGGGATGCGGTGGGGAGGGGTGATGAGAAGGGTGTGCGTCGTATTTGAGGACCGGGAAGGAGACGCGCGATTTCCGGGAGATTATCACTCCTTTGCTGGCATCCGGGAGTTTTTGTGCATTTGCGGGAGACTCCCGGAACTTCCGGGAGACTTGGGATGTCTGGAATGACCTCCCGCCCTACTCTCTCTTCATATAGCCGTATGCCTATTACATATCCGTAAAACACTGTGATATAGCCGGGCTCGGATCATATCGCTTTCTCACTACAATCGATCAGCTCCAGAGTTCGTTTCAATCGAGCCGAGACCACCTCATTCAGGCGGTCTCGGAGCAATTGCTTTGGCGCGGATCCGAGCGTGATTGCCCTGTTCACATATGCCAAACGGACCGCGCTAACTGGGCAAACGCGCCAGGTTCCGGAACAAAAGTCTAGGTGTGAAAGCACCCTAAGTAGGTTTGGAAAAAAAAAACACTATTAATCCACCCTTTCAGAAAATTACAAGCATAGGCTCATTCTGAAAGCGTAGCCCATTATACATTTCTGGAGATCGCAGATTATGTAGCCAGAGGTACGTATGGCTGCATTTCGTCTTTAAAACTAACGCTATGGGGTGGAATGACGCCGTTCCTTTTCGCGCTTACCAGCTGACCGCTTAGTTCCGTGTGGACAGCTTTTCTGCTGTTACCAGTTTGTTCAGTGGTTCACCGGGCACGGCGGCAGACTGTCGGTTGGGTTTAGGGAAGTGGGTGGGCGTGTCAATCGATGCTTTTGAAAACACTGTTGGTTGGGTTTAGGGAAGGGGGTGTGTGGGGTTATCAGTCTGTTGGTCTGTTAGTAGGAATGATCCTCTTGTAGAGACAAACATTTACATAGCTAGAGAAAACTTCTGATCAAGATTATAGTCCTTATTTTTTCACAAAAATATTTTCTGTTGACGCTCAACTGTTGAAGCCCTGAGATGGGCAAGTTGAATTTCCAAATTTTCAGTGGTCATCTTGCTGCGTTTGTCCACTGTTTTCGACACAGTTACCCCAAGATTCTCCTGTCAACCTTCATGACAATTGCATCTCAGGAACAACATTCCAGTGGTTCAGATCTTACCTTACTCTTACTCTAAGTCCTTTTCAATTTTTCACCAAGCAAAATATGTTTGACTGCAATGAATATGGCTTTAGAAGTGCCTACTCTCAACTTTTGAAGCCCTGAAATGGGCAAGTTAAATTTCTAAATCTTCAGTGGTCATCTTGTTGCATCTCTCCACTATTTTCGACACAGTTACCTCAAGATTCTCCTGTCAACCATCAACGCCATCTCAAGAGCAGCATTCCAGCGGTTCAGATCTTACCTCTCAGATAGATCCATCAGAGTCAGCTGAAAGAGTGAAGTGTCCAAGCTGCAGCATCTAGCTAGTAGGCTGCCTCAAGGCTCGGTACATGGACCACTTTTCTTCTCCATCTACATGTCATCACTAGAATCTCTTATTCAGAAACATGGCTTTTCCTATCACTGCAGTGATGATGACACTCAACTGTACCTCACATTCCAGTCTGATGATCCGATGAGAGCTGCCCATATTTCAGCACATCTGACAGACATTTCTTGTTGGATAAAGGACCACAACCTTTAACTCAACCATGCCAAGACAGAACTGCTTGTGTTTTCGGCAAATGTGCAACTTCTTCATCCAGAGAGGCACATACATTATTTCCAAGAAACTTTGGAGTTATGATTGATGATCAACTGAATTACACAGACTAGAACTGCTTGGTCCTGCTGAATTGTCTTATGCAGGATTAGGAAGTTTAGACCAATACTGTGAGATCATGCTACACAACTCCTTGTTAAAGCAGTTATTCAGTCCAAGTTGGACTGTTTTAATACCCTACTAGCAACACTATCAATCTGAGAGTACTCTTTAATGAGCCAAAACTGCTTAGGGCTGTACAATATATCAGAAAAAGAGTAACACTTTAGTATAGGAACCAATTCTCACTATTAATTATTACCTTATTACCTGCCTGTTATTAAGATATTGGCTCTTTATTAGCGCTTATATATTACATACAGTTGAAGTCAGATTTATTAGCCCCCCTGTTTATTTTTTCTCCAATTTCTGTTGAACGGAGAGAAGTTTTTTTTTCAACACATAATAGTTTTAATAACTCATTTCTAATAACTGATTTATTTTATCTTTGCCATGATGACAGTAAATAATATTTGACTAGCTATTTTTCAAGACACTTCCATACAGCTTAAAGTGACATTTAAAGGCTTAACTAGGGTAATTAGGTTAACTAGGCAGCTAAGGGTAATTAGGCAAGTTATAGTATAACGGTGGTTTGTTCTGTAGACTATTGAAAAAAAATTTGCTTAAAGGGGCTAATAATTTTGACCTTAAAATGGTGTTTAAAAAATTAAAAACTGCTTTTATTCTAGCCGAAATAAAACAAATAAGACTTTCTCCAGAAGAAAAAATATTATCAGACATACTGTGAAAATTTCCTCGCTCTGTTAAACATCATTTGGGAAATATTTAAAAAAGAAAAAAAGATTTGGGGGGGGGGGGGGTGGATGGTATCTTACCTCTTAGTAATGTATTGCGGACGAAAGTGAAGTGTCTGGGGAAGAAAGAACCTGACATAATGTGACAAACCTAGAGTTCAGTGTATAGACTTCTGTTGATTATAACAGGAAATCTAGCATTGTGTCATCACCCAATCATTGCCCAGACATGGTGTCACTTCAGGTTATTTTTTCCTTTTATTCTTCGTGAACGTTTCAGATTTTCTGGCGCATTACATAATGTTTCTGGCAATAGGATTTGCCCCTGTGGTGAGCCAAGTTCATGCTCATTAGAGGCAGCCCCCATGACAGCTATTTGGACTTTAATGTTACTGTCATCCTGAGCTGAATGGGACCCTTTGAGAGCGTGGGCTCCTGGTGAGGGCAGGCACATTTGTTAACACAACAGCCTTCAAGACGTGGCGAGAACACTAAAGCATCCAGACCTTAAACGGTGCGTTATTTTTAAACAGGTCACAATTCCTTGATTGGTAACTATTGAGTATGATTTTGAATGGTAAGTAGTTTTGTATGCATGCATTTATTTATTTACAGTTCATTTCTTTATATCAGAACACTGTAAAAAGCGATAATTACTTTACTTAAAAATTTTATTACAGTTTTTCCCAATTGTTTACACACATTTTCTGAAAGCATGTCTCATATTGTCAGAACTCTACACACAAATAACAAAACACACACACACATTGGGCAAAACCCTTCAATTCTCCTGCAAAATCAAACTTTACATTCAAAACAATGTAATTTCTTTTCAAAACTGTGTTTTGTTTTCAAATGACACACACAAGCCATCACATGAATAGACGTTTATAAGAACCATTTGAACACTGATGAGCTTAATGTAAAACACTATGACCACTTCTTCTCCATTCATCATAATGACTTATTGTGAGCCTTTTTTGTTCAGTGTTACACTTACTACATACAGTACATAGGCCTACATAAGTGCATTGTAAAATATTTCAGAATATTGTTTTTATAAAAAACACACAAATACACAGTACCAAATGTGTTTGACCGTATTTTTCCCACAAAAACAGTGTACACAGTGTTCATCCCAACCAACACAAAGTTGTTACATAACGTGGTCTACATATGCCATCATCAGAAGTGTTTACAGAATAGTTACAGTAAAAAAACACAAAAAAAGGTGTGGATTTCAGTCATACACTCTCCATCCCGAGGCAGAAAACAAATTCCTGGAGAATATGAGATGAGCTCTGATTTCTAAATTGCGATTATGTGTGACGGGTGTTTACCCATGTGATGAGTTAGTATGCAAAGTAGGACAACTGACTTTACAATTGTGAATGACAGTGTGTTCCTTGTGAAATCAAGAGATTTTCTGCATAGGATTGTGTCAAATGCAGAGAATTGTGTGTCATGTTTTGAAAAAAGTGTGTTTTAAACCTGCAATTTGAGTGTAAAGCAGGAATTGTGCTTGTAGTTTAGCAGAATTGGTTCAGGGGGTTGGTGCATCAGTTACATGTTGTAGTCGTTATGTCTGAAGTACAAGTAATTGTGTGTAAACAATTGGGAAAAACTGTAACAAGTAATATGGAACTTTTAAGTTGACTTATTTTAATTTGTATAATTATGCACATAGTTTCACATTTTTTTAACACTGTAAAAGATGCTGTAAAACTCCCCACACAACTGTTTTGTTCCAACACAAGTCGATAAAGTTATCTTAATTGTTTTCACAAATTTAAGCGGATTGAACATAAAGCAATTAAGGTGTCCACCAAAAAACCAGAAGGTGGTGGGCGGGTCAGTCGGTGCTTTTGAAAACACTACCGGTTGGGTTTAGAGAAAGAGGAGGGTGCGTCAGTCGATCGGTCAGTCAGTCAGTCAGTCAGTCAGTCAGTCGACAGCGGCCTCTGGTGGATTTACGAGAGAACAGCAGTCACGAATGGCACTCGCAAGAGAAATTTGAGATCTCAAAAAGCAAACACAGCGGCCTTTGGTGGATTCGCGAAAACAAAAACTGCAAAAAAAACGTAGCTCCTGGGACATATTTGGCACTCTCCAGAAATGTATATAGATGTACGTTTTCAAAATGAGCCTGGGTTGAAAAAATCATTTGAATGTGAGCTTTTTTTAACTTAAGAATTCCCTAGAATAACCAACTACAGACCCTCTAACCAAAAAGGCGATACATTTCATTACTTAAGAAAAACCGAGGGAACTTATTGCCATAAAAGTTGACTTTACTTTAAAAAGAAATACGTAAACTCATAACTTAGACTATTGTGCCTTATTTTTATAATTATCCTCATTGTAATTATACACGTTGGCACCAATAGCCTAGTGGTTAGTGTGTCGACACATAGCACCCAGGTGCTCGCGGCGACCTGAGTTGACCTCCTGGCTCGAGGTACTTTCCGATCTTTTCCCTATGGATGTTTCCCAGTGATGGGTTGCAGCTGGAAGGGCATCCGCTGCGTAAAACATATGCTGGATAAGTTGGCGGTTCATTCTGCTGTGGCGACCCCAGAAAGGGACTAAGTCGAAGAGAAAATGAATGAATGAATGAATAATTATTCACAATTTACTTATTAATTTTAAGTCAACAAATTAAAATAGAAATGCAAACTGATATTCTATTACTCAGAGAGTGTCTTATAAGATCATGCCTGCAGGAAGTTTGTCAAGAAACTCGGGTTTCCTTATTTCTGGGTTGTTTTCTTTAAAATACACATGCTTATTTTTCTCACCCCCTGGCTTCCTCCTGAACCTCCTCTTTTTGAAGCTCTCAATGGATAGTCTTCATTTCCCATGGAAACAATAGCCGTGGCAGATCTCAGCCTTTGTTTGGACATTCCTCTCTGCCTGGCGGCGATATGAAGCAATTAGGTACATGTGAGCAATTAGTGAACTCGCTTTTTTTTTTCCTGTCACACAATGTTTTGTGGCTGGATGCTCAGAGCTCTCACTATTTCATCTGTACCATTACCCAGACGCTAAATGTTTTACAGTGTGATGAGCTTATATTGCTAATATATAGTGGATCAGTGCATGGGTCAAAGAAGAGATGTCCAATAGTACAAGGTGGCACCGTGGCTGAGTGGTTAGCACTGTCGCTAGCAAGAAGGTCACTGATTCGCGTACATATGCTGGAATAGTTGGTGGTTCATTCCACTGTGGTGACCCCTGATAAATAAGAGACTAACCCGAAGGAAAATGAATGAATGACATTCAATTATGAACTTGCATGTCATACTCGCCTTATTTGAGCAATTTAATAAATAATCCGATTAAAAAACATTGACTCTGATTGAGCTGGAACTGCTAAAATGCTAACTCACATGCAGATTTGGACAATCTGTATGGGCAATCTTGATAGGATTGACAAGACTGACATGAAAGTCACCAGCAGAGGCAATATTTGGTATACGCAGATATTGCATGTTGCCTCCAATCCACCAGGGGGCCCCCTTTCTTTCAACGATTATATAATGACAAGTGCAAGAGAATTATGTTTTCCAACATAGACTCATTCTGAAAGCCCTATATACATTTCTGGAGAGCGCGAATTATGTAGCCAGAGGAACGTAATATAATGTAGCCATTATATTATAATATAATATAATATAATATAATATAATATAATATAATATAATATAATATAATATAATATAATATAATACGCAGTAGGTAGTGCTGTTGCCTCACAGCAAGAACGTCGCTGGGTCGCAGGTTCGAACCTCGGCTGGGCTGGGTCAGTTGGCGTTTCTGTGTGGAGTTTGCATGTTCTCCCTGCGTTTGCGTGGGTTTCCTCCGGGTGCTCCGGTTTCCCCCACAGTCCAAAGACATGCAGTACAGGTGAATTGGGTAAGCTAAATTGTCCGTAGTGTATGAGTGTGAATGTGTGTGTGGAAGTTCCCAGAGATGGGTTGCGGCTGGAAGGGCATCCGCTGCGTAAAATCGTGCTGGATAAGTTGGCGGTTCATTCCGCTGTGGCGAACCCGCAAGGGACAAAGCTGACAAGAAAATGAATGAATATAATTTAATATAATATAATATAATATAATATAATATAATATAATATAATATAATATAATATAATTTAATATAATATAATATAATATAATATAATATAATATAATATAATTTAATATAATATAATATAATTTAATATAATATAATATAATTTAATATAATATAATATAATTTAATATAATATAATATAATATAATATAATATAATATAATATAATATAAAATAAAATAATTTAATATAATATAATATAATTTAATATAATATAATATAATATAATATAATATAATATAATATAAAATAATTTAATATAATATAATATAATTTAATATAATATAATTGTTACGGGCAACCCAGTGGCGCAGTAGGTAGTGCTGTTGCCTCACAGCAAGAACGTCGCTGGGTCGCAGGTTCGAACCTCGGCTGGGCTGGGTCAGTTGGCGTTTCTGTGTGGAGTTTGCATGTTCTCCCTGGGTTTGCGTGGGTTTCCTCCGGGTGCTCCGGTTTCCCCCACAGTCCAAAGACATGCAGTACAGGTGAATTGGGTAAGCTAAATTGTCCATAGTGTACGAGTGTGAATGTGTGTGTGGAAGTTCCCAGAGATGGGTTGCGGCTGGAAGGGCATCCGCTGCGTAAAATCGTGCTGGATAAGTTGGCGGTTCATTCCGCTGTGGCGACCCCGCAAGGGACAAAGCCGACAAGAAAATGAATGAATGAATGAATAATTGTTACGTTGAAATAAGATTCTGAGATAGGATCCAATTGCAAGTGAAAAGCAATCAAAATAAACTATCAGGGTAAAGAAAAGTCACAAAGAATACGGGTGTGAGAGGACGGGAAACAGACAGGCGGAACGGGGTCCAGCAGAGCAGTCACTCCTCACAGTCCTGAGTGCAGACAGAGATACATTAACGAACAACGAACTGACAACGGAACATAGAAGTGTTGCCCAGATATAGGCATGAAAATGAGTCTCAGCTGTCTAGCTAATCAAGCAGCTGAGTACCACAAAACACGTGATCAACCATAACACAAACACGTGGACGGACAAAACAAAACAAACCCACGTGACCAAACAGACTCTCCAGATAGCGCACAAACCTGCAATCGTGACAGTACCCCCTCTCCTAGGAGCACCTCCTGGTGCTCCCTGAATGACTTGCCTGGCGATTGTAATCATCGATAAGAGAGTGATCCAATATGTCTCGGCATGAGCGGATTAATGGCCGCATGAAAAACGGGCTTTAATTTGGAAACATGAAACACGGGATGAATTCTCCTGTACGCTAGAGGAAGTTTGAGGCGGACTGCCACCGGACTAATGATCTTGGTGACAGTGAATGGGCCAATAAATTTAGGTGCAAGTTTATTACATACGGAGCGCAAGGGAATATTCTTGGTAGAAAGCCACACCTTTTGACCGACGACGTAAACGGGAGGCTTAGACCGGTGGCGATCGGCTTTAGCCTTGGTGCGCGCACCCACTTGGAGGAGGGTCTGTCTGGCCCTTTTCCAAGTGCGTCGACACCTCTGGACAAAGGCGTGGGCGGAGGGAACCGCGATTTCGGATTCCAGGCTGGGAAAAGCTGGTGTCTGGTAACCTAAACTACACTGAAAAGGAGAAAGGCCCGTGGCAGACACTGGTAATGAATTGTGTGCGTACTCCACCCATGGGAGCTGCTGACTCCAAGAGGCGGGATTCTGAGAAACCAAACAACGTAACATACGCTCGAGATCTTGGTTGGCCCGCTCTGTCTGTCCGTTACTCTGAGGATGAAAACCAGAAGAAAGACTTACAGTCGCCCCCAGTAAATGACAGAATTCTCTCCAAAATTTAGAGACAAACTGAGGCCCCCTGTCAGAAACCACGTCTGTCGGGAGGCCATGAATGCGAAAGACGTGATTAATGACAGCATCCGCTGTCTCTCTGGCTGAAGGTAATTTGGGCAGAGGAATAAAGTGAGTAGCCTTCGAAAACCGGTCCACCACGGTCAAAACAGCCGTATTGCCACTAGATGGCGGGAGACCTGTGACAAAATCTAGCGAAATGTGCGACCAGGGTCTCGAAGGCACTGACAGAGGCTGAAGGAGCCCAGCGGGAGGACGATTAGAAGTCTTAGAAACTGCACAAACAGAACAGGCCAAAACAAACCCATGTATATCTCGTGCCATAGCTGGCCACCAGAATCGCTGTTTAACCAGAAATAAGGTACGAATCACCCCCGGATGACAAGCCACTTTGGAAGAGTGTCCCCATCGAATGACGTCCGACCGAATCTCCTCCGGCACAAACAAACGACTGGGTGGGCATCCGGGCGGGGGCGTTACCCCTTCCAAGGCAGTTCGAACCTTGCTCTCGATCTCCCATGTCACGGCAGAAATACAAATCCTCTGAGGAACAATGGGTTCAAGAGACGTATTGCGCTCGGAAAAATCAAAAAGGCGGGATAACGCATCGGGTTTGATGTTTTTGGAACCCGGTCGATAAGAAATGGTAAAGTCGAACCGTCCGAAAAATAATGCCCACCGAGCCTGCCTGGAGCTAAGTCGTTTGGCGGACTTGATGTATTCAAGGTTCTTATGATCGGTCCAAACGATAAAGGGAACCCCCGAACCCTCCAACCAATGACGCCACTCCTCCAAAGCGAGTTTGACAGCCAGCAACTCCCTATTACCAATGTCGTAATTTCGTTCTGCGGGAGATAAACGGTGTGAAAAAAACGCGCAAGGATGAATTCTGTCGTCCGAAGATGCAACCTCCACCACAAACTGCCGTGAAGGATCAGGAGTCACCAGAATGGGGGCTGAAACAAAGCTGCCCTTTAGTTTTGTGAATGCTGCTTGTGCAGCACTCGACCACCTGAAGGGAGTTTTGGAGGAGGTCAAGGACGTCAGAGGGGCGGCGAGCTGGCTGAAATTGCGAATAAAACGCCGGTAAAAATTAGTGAAGCCCAGAAATCTCTGCAGGGCCTTACGAGACTCAGGGATTGGCCAATCTACTACAGCCTTAATCCTCTCTGAATCCATGCGCACCCCCTTGACCGACACAATGTGTATAATATAATATAATTTAATATAATATAATTTAATATAATATAATATAATATAAAATAATTTAATATAATATAATTTAATATAATATAATATAATATAAAATAATTTAATATAATATAATGTAATATAATTTAATATAATATAATATAGTATAATATAAAATAATTTAATATAATATAATATAATATAATATAATATAAAATAATTTAATATAATATAATATAATATAATATAATATAATATAATATAATATAATATAATATAATATAATATATAATATAATATAATTTAATATAATATAATATAGTATAATATAAAATAATTTAATATAATATAATATAATATAATATAATATAAAATAATTTAATATAATATAATAATAATATAATATAATATAATATAATATAATATAATATAATATATAATATAATATAATATAAAATAATTTAATATAATATAATGTAATATAATATAATATAATATAATATAATATAATATAATATAATATAATATAATATAATATATAATATAATATAATATAAAATAATTTAATATAATATAATGTAATATAATTTAATATAATATAATATAGTATAATATAAAATAATATAATATAATATAATATAATATAATATAATATAATATAAAATAATTTAATATAATATAATATAATATAATATAATATAATATAATATAATATAATATAATATAATATAATACATACTTTATTGTCACTATACCAGTATAGTGAGATTCAAAATACAAATCACGGTATCAAGCAAATCAATGTAAACTAAGTGTTTAATAGTTGAACTATTTTTTTGAATTACTGATTTCAAACATATATTGATTTTATAAGCAGTTTTTTTAATGTAAGTATAGCTAATAAATCACCAACAAACTGTTTCTCATCCATTGCACTTATCTCATCTCCTTCACTCCATCTTATCGTGTGTTTGGTACTAGCCGGTACAGGCTTATATCTTCTCACTACGCCTGTATTTGTACATGTGTGTTTTATGTCAGCCTTCTATACATTCCAAGTGCTGTGCGTGTGATCTGACCCCACCGCACATGCCGTTTACATGTCAAACATCATAGAAAATCTTTATCTGTCTTATCGCAGAAGCTGAGCTGCCAAACTCTTCTGTCTCGTCTCCTGTGCGTTTCTTAGAAAATTCAAAGCAGTCATTTTTTAACACAACACACACACACACACACAAATAAAAGCCATACTCAGGTCAGCTATTTTATCAGTACTTTTGTATGTTCTTCTCAAAAGTGTTCTATTGAATTCATTGATGGTGTGTATTTGTGAATATAATCTCCCCCAATACCTGTTGGACTCAATGTCAAAGACTGTGTTTTCAGTATTCACCACTTTGCACCAGCTGTACATATGTAAGTTCTTACTTAAACTAGAATGTAAAGTTTACTAGAGGCTTAGCATAGATATTTACATTAGATGTCGCCTACGCTATTGTTGTCTATTGGAAGGAAGGCGTCAATAGAGCCGCCATTTTGGTACAGGGTAGCGCTCCTTTGAAATGAATGTGGGACCAAGGTGGAGTGGAGTCTGAGCCCAAGAAATATATACGCACACATATATACAGTTGAAGTCAGAATTATTAGCCCCCCTTTAAATTTTTCTACTTTAAAATATTTCCCTAATGATGTTTAACAGAGCAAGGAAATTTTCACAGTACTTCCTATAATATTTTTTCTTCTGGAGAAAGTCTTATTTGTTTTATTTCAGCTAGAATAAAAGCAGTTTCAAATTTTTTAAGAACCAGGTCAAAATTATTAGCCCCTTTAAGCTATATATTTTCTGATAGTCTACAGAACAAACCATCCTAACCAGTCTAGTATTATGTGCTGTCATCATGGCAAAGATAAAAGAAATCAGGCATTAGAAATGAGTTATTAAAACTGTTATGTTGACAAATGTGCTTCTTTCCATTAAACAGAAATTGGGGATAAAATTTACAGGAGGGCTAATAATTCTGATTTCAACTCGAAGTAGTTTAAACATCAATTTTCAGCCCCCCTCTCCTGTTTGTCCAATTAATTATACGAGCGTCTTTCATTTGTTCTCTCATTAATGCTGCCTTGACCTTTGTGTTTTTGTTCCTAAATTCCAAGGACGCTCCGTACGTCACCGTGGGCATTGTGTAGAGCAGAGATTGGACTTGATCCCCTTGGGAGCCGCCGCTGGTAGTTTCCTGATGTTTATGACACTGCATACAAGATGCACGCAGAGGAACTCCTCATTTCCTTGGCTCTCTCAGATCTATTGTGCCCCTTCACATGTTACTACGTCATTACAACTTATGTCTTCAACCTGCAGAGGAACCGCCAACTGATGCACTACTCCTCCCCTTAGTCTTTAGCAGATTTTTTAGTGGAATGTATAGGAATAACAAAATCCTGAACTCCTGTACAGATCCTTAGGAGTACATTTATAGGTAACACTTTATTTTGATGGTCCATTTGAGTATTTGAGTATTAGTAGACTGTCTGCATAATATTTGTTGGTACAGACATTCAAGAGACATTTAACTGACTATAAGAAACTTTGCAAGTACATGTCAACTTACTCTTACCCTAACCCCAACCTAACAGTCTACTTATAATCTAATGAGAATAAGTTGGCATGTAGATGCAATGTAACTTAAATTCAGCAAACGGACCATCTAAAATAAAGTGTGACCTATTTATACAGCAACTATACACTGAAAACAGTTTTTTCCCCCCGCTCTTTTGCTTTTCTGAAAAGTTTTTTTGTGTACAGATTACACCGTCTTTAAAGCGGCACACAAGACTTGGGCCAGATATCAAATGTAGTATTTGGCCCAGATGTTAAAAAAATGTATATATGGGCCATGTGAGTTTGGCCTATCTTGACCCACTTTCAAAAATTATAGTAAAAGTGCAGCCATAAAGCGAAATGCTTCATGAGTTTATCAAATTCATTGCAGTCTTGACACACCAACATATCTGGCCCAGTTCAGGCCCAGTTATTGGTTATTAACTTGGCTGAGACTAGGCCCAGATATGGTCCATGTTTGGCCCTTGTATGGAAGCCAGACTTGGTCCAATCATGTACGGTAATTCATAATTAATTCATAATTTGGGCCAAGCAAAAGCTGATTGTGTGGGCCAGATCTGGGCCAGAGAAATTTTGCTATGTGGGACAGCAAAAAAACATAATGTTAACTGCACACTATAAATCATTTATTAAGCATTAGCAAGTCCTTAATTCATAATTTCTCAATAGTTAATTCATCATTTTCTCAGATAATTCTCAATTTGATTCATGGAATGACTAAAAATGCTATATTTTGTTTGCTAGGTCAAGTATCTTCAAATCCCAGGTAGCAAAGTATTCTGGCCCAGATTTGGCATAAAGCTGGCACAGCAGGCATTCGTCTGGCACTGGCATACAGCATGTGGGCCAAACATGGCCCAGGTTTGGCATAGGTGGCACCATCTTTAAAGCGACACACAAGACTTGGGCCAGATATCAAATGTAGTATTTGGCCCAGATGTTACATTTTTTTATATATGGGCCATGTAAGTTTGGCCTATCTTGACCCACTTTTAAAACACATTTAAGTTATTTTTGAGTAAAGAAAAAATTATAGTAAAAGTGCGGCCATAAAGCGAAATGCTTCATGAGTTTATCAAATTCATTGCAGTCGTCACACACCAACATATCTGGCCCAGTTCAGGCTCAGTTATGGGTTATTAACTTGGCATAGACTTGGCCTAGATATGGTCCAAGTTTTGCCCTTGTATGTAAGCCAGACTTGGTCCAATCATGTACCATAATTCACTGCGGCATGTGGGCCATGCAAAAGCTGATTGTGTGGGCCAGATCTGGGCCAGAGAAATTTTGCTATGTGGGACAGCGAAAAAACATAATGATGACTGCACATTATGAATCATTTATTAAGCATCAGCAAGTCCTTAATTCATAATTTCTCAATAGTTAATTCATCATTTTCTCAGATAATTCTCAATTTGATTCATGGAATGACTAAAAATGCTATATTTTGTTTGCTAGGTCAAGTATCTTCAAATCCCAGGTAGCAAAGTATTCTGGCCCAGATTTGGCATAAAGCTGGCACAGCAGGCATTCGTCTGGCACTGGCATACAGCATGTGGGCCAAACATGGCCCGGGTTTGGCATAGGTGGCACCATCTTTAAAGCGACACACAAGACTTGGGCCAGATATCAAATGTAGTATTTGGCCCAGATGTTACATTTTTTTATATATGGGCCATGTAAGTTTGGCCTATCTTGACCCACTTTTAAAACACATTTAAGTTATTTTTGAGTAAAGAAAAAATTATAGTAAAAGTGCAGCCATAAAGCGAAATGCTTCATGAGTTTATCAAATTCATTGCAGTCGTCACACACCAACATATCTGGCCCAGTTCAGGCCCAGTTATGGGTTATTAACTTGGCTGAGACTAGGCCCAGATATGGTCCATGTTTGGCCCTTGTATGGAAGCCAGACTTGGTCCAATCATGTACGGTAATTCATTGCGGCCTGTGGGCCAAGCAAAAGCTGATTGTGTGGGCCAGATCTGGGCCAGAGAAATTTTGCTATGTGGGACAGCAAAAAAACATAATGATGACTGCACACTATAAATCATTTATTAAGCATTAGCATATCCTTAATTCATAATTTCTCAATAGTTAATTCATCATTTTCTCAGATAATTCTCAATGTGATTCATGGAATGACTAAAAATGCTATATTTTGTTTGCTAGGTCAAGTATCTTCAAATCCCAGGTAGCAAAGAATTCTGGCCCAGATTTGGCATAAAGCTGGCACAGCAGGCATTCGTCTGGCACTGGCATACAGCATGTGGGCCAAACATGGCCCGGGTTTGGCATAGGTGGCACCATCTTTAAAGCGACACACAAGACTTGGGCCAGATATCAAATGTAGTATTTGGTCCAGATGTTACATTTTTTTATATATGGGCCATGTAAGTTTGGCCTATCTTGACCCACTTTTAAAACACATTTAAGTTATTTTTGAGTAAAGAAAAAATTATAGTAAAAGTGCAGCCATAAAGCGAAATGCTTCATGAGTTTATCAAATTCATTGCAGTCGTCACACACCAACATATCTGGCCCAGTTCAGGCTCAGTTATGGGTTATTAACTTGGCTGAGACTTGGCCTAGATATGGTCCAAGTTTTGCCCTTGTATGTAAGCCAGACTTGGTCCAATCATGTACCATAATTCACTGCGGCATGTGGGCCAAGCAAAAGCTGATTGTGTGGGCCAGATCTGGGCCAGAGAAATTTTGCTATGTGGGACAGCAAAAAACATAATGATAACTGCACTCTATAAATCATTTATTGAGCATTAGCAAATCGTTCATTCATAATTTCTCAATAGTTAATTCATAATTTTCTCAGATAATTCTCACTTTGGTTCATGGACTGACTAATGGCCGAATATCTTGAACAGCAAATAACACAATAGCTGCACACTATGTAATTTATTTAGCATTAGCAAATCGTTAATTAATCATTTGTTAAGCATTAACTCTACAGCAACTAAGGACTGAAAACGGATTTATTCCCTCCTCTTTGCATTTTGTGTACAGATGACTTTGTTAAAAATGATTTCTGTTCTCTCAGATCAATGCAATAACTACAAATGCTGTATTTTGCATGCTAGGCCAATGCTACAATGATTTTTTTTTCTAAATTACACTGCATTTAACTCTAATATGAGCTGTATTTTACTGTAGGACAGTTATGTGGTATGTTACTGTATTTTAAAATTGCATTGTGACAATTACTGTATATTTTACAGTCAATATATACAATACTGTAAATACATATACAGCAAGATAAATGGTGCTGTAAATGTAAATATAGTATTATAATCGATTTACAGTACGATACTGTAGATTCTACAGGCCATTATTAACAGTGTAGCATCTTGAACAGCCAAAAACACAATGATAACTGCACAGTCATTAGAACCTACCCAGTAGACATTAGTAAGTAGTTTATAACTACTTACAACTTAAAGATCAATATTATTAGCCCCCTTAAGCAATATTTTTTTTCGATTGTCTACAGAACAAACCACTGTTATACAATGACTTGCCTAATTACCCTAACTTTACCCTAGTTAAGCCTTTAAATGTCACTTTAAGCTGAATACTAGTATCTTGAAAAATATCTACTGAAATATTATGTGCTGTCATAAAAGAAATCAGTTATTAGAAATGAGTTATTAAAACCATTATGTTTAGAAATGTATTGAAAAAATCTTCTCTCCATTGGGGGAAAAATAAACGGGGGCTAATAATTCTGACTTCAACTGTATATCTCATATAATAGAAAATATGTTTATTCAATAATAAATGTACAGACTGTATGAAAGACAATCAAATTGAAAAGCACAAGTAACCATCAATTAAAAATATTATATTGTCCAGGTGATTTTTTTCAGGCATTTTTCTTTCTCCGCAGACATGATTAGCATGTTGTAAAACATTATCTCTAATCTTCTATAAAAACACAAGCGACCCTAAATAAAACAGGACGTAACCTGCGAAAGAGGAAACATTGCATTGAGCACATTTCTGACACACACACACAAAAAAAAGTTTTAAAGGTGGTGTAGAACATGGATGTTGCTCTAACCCCGTATCCTGTCATTGTGAGCATGAAACCACAGAGAGCAAGCATTCGGCTGCCCACTTATCCAAATATGTCAGAAATTCCCGCGAGAAACAGCTTCTCTACACCTGATAAGTGTTTGTCTCCTTTCAGCACGGACCTCTGAAAACGTCTGCATATAGGGTCTCAATTACCTGCATATATACTGTTAACGGAACACAATAATTAACTGTATTTGACTTGAGGAGAATTATGCGGTATGCTACTGTATTTTAAAGTTGCATTGTAAAATTACTGTATATTTTACAGTAATGATATGCAATACTGTAACCTACATACTGTACATGTACACCAAGATAAATGATGCTGTAAATGTAAATATAGTATTTTTGCAGTAATTGTTTTACAGTAAGTTACTGGCAAACTGCTGCCAACAAGTTACTGTAGATTCTACAGTAAGTTGTTAACAGTGTATTTTTTACTTTACATAGTTTTATTGGTCAGCCGTGTTCACTGTAGGAGAGTTATGTAGTATGTTACTGTATTTTAAAGTTGCATTGTAAAAATTACTGTATATTTTACAGTAATGATATGCAATACTGTAACCTACATACTGTACATGTACACCAAGATAAATGATGCTGTAAATGTAAATATAGTATTTTTGCAGTAATTGTTTTACAGTAAGTTACTGGCAAACTGCTGCCAACAAGTTACTGTAGATTCTACAGTAAGTTGTTAACAGTGTATGTTTTACTATACATAGTTTTATTGTTCAGCCGTGTTCACTGTAGGAGAGTTATGTAGTATGTTACTGTATTTTAAAGCTGCATTGTGAAAATGACTGTATATTTTACAGCAACGATACGCAATACCGTAGCCTACATACAAATACAGCAAGAAAAATGGTGCTGTAAATTTAAATTTCTACAGGAAATTATTAACTGTGTATACTTTACATCATTTTATTGTTCAGCTGTGTTACTGTATTTTAAAGTTGCATTGTGAAAATTACTGTATATTTTGCAGTAACAATATGCAATACTGTACATATATATACAGCATGGTAAACGGTGCTGTGAATGTAAATACAGTTATTAGCTGTAATTGATTTACTGTAAGTTATTGGCGAACTGCTGCCAGTAAGTTACTGTAAATTCTACTGTAAATTGTTACTGTAAACGGCATATACTTTACATCATTTTATTGTTCAGCTGTGTTACTGTATTTTAAAGTTGCATTGTGAAAATTACTGTATATTTTACAGTAACGATATGCAATACTGTACATACATATACAGCATGGTAAACGGATACAGATAAATGGTGTGTACAGATAAATGGTGCTATAAGATTAATGGTGCTATAAATGTAAATATAGTTTTTAGCTGTAATTGATTTACTGTAAGTTACTTACTGCCAGTAAGTTACTGTAAATTCTACTGTAAATTGTTACTGTAAATGGCATATACTTTACATCATTTTATTGTTCAGCCGTGATCACTGTAGGAGAGTTACTGTATGCGGTAAGATACTGTATTCTAAGGTTGAATTGGGAAAATTACTGCATATTTTACAGTAATGGTATGCAATACTGTAAATACATAGATAAATGGTGCTATAAGATAAATGGTGCTGTAAATGTAAATACAGTTTTTAGCTGTAATTGATTTACTGTAAGTTACTGGCGAACTGCTGCCAGTAAGTTACTGTAATTCTACTGTAAATTGTTACTGTAAACGGCATATACTTTACATCATTTTATTGTTCAGCCGTGATCACTGTAGGAGAGTTACTTTATGCGGTAAGCTACTGTATTCTAAAGTTGAATTGTGAACATTACTGCATATTTTACAGTAATGGTATGCAATACTGTAAATACATACAGATAAATGGTGCTATAAATGTAAATACAGTTTTTAGCTGTAATTGATTTACTGTACATTTCTGGGGAACTGCTGCCAGTAAGTTAGTGTAAATTTTATTGTACATTGTTAACAGCATATACTTTACATCACTTTATTGTTCAGCCGTGATCACTGTATGAGAGTTACTGTATGCGGTAAGTTATTGTATTTTAAAGTTGCATTGTGAAAATCACTGTATATTTTACAGTAACGATATGCAATACTGGACATACAAATACAGTATGTAAATGGTGCTGTAAATGTAAACAGTATTTTTGCTGTAATTTATTTACTGTAAGTTACTGGCCAACTGCTGCAAGTAAGTTACTGTAGATTCTACAAGAAGTTGTTAACAGTGTATAGTTTCATTTACTTTACATCATATTATTATTCAGCCATTTTCATTTTGTTGTTTACATAAAACCCCTAATCAGTAAACGTTAACATAATTAAAAGATTCAGGAATCTGGAGGAATTTCAGTGTGTAAAGGCAGTACTGCATCAAGAATCCTCACTCATCTACAAGCGATATCACCACATGGGCTCAGGACTACTTTGGCAAACCTTTGTCAAGTACCATAATAAGTAGTTACATCCGCAAATGCCAGTTAAAACTTGACTGGCGTGCCTGTAGTCCCAACCTGTCTCCAGTAGAGAATGTGTGATACATTTTGAAGTGCAAAATGCAACAACGAAGATACACTGTTATACCCCATACTGTTGCCCACCTTAAGACTTGTTTGCAGGAAGAATGGGACAAAATTAGACCTGCAACACTGAGCGGGGCCTGGCTGCAGACTCGGTGCAGATGCAATCTGAGCTGCATCCAATGCTTTTTAATGCCCACACCTAAACCCACCCCTAACCCTACTCCGCACAGTGACGTCTCTAGCTCCATTGAGTGCATTGTGTCTCTGGGCGATGCAATCTCAGCTCGCATCATAAAGGCTGCATACAGATACTATTGTAAACACTTCATCACTTGGTGTCTTCAGCCCCTAAATGTCTTTTTAGTGTTGTGAAAAGGAATGTCAACATTACAACGTGCTCTAACTTTTTAAAACATGTTTTGCAAGAACCAAAATTGGAAAACGTGTTTATTTTGAATAAATAAATAAATAAAAATCATGAGGAACACATTAAATAATGTTTGTTGTTTTGTCTGCAATGAAATACAAGTCAAAGTAAATTTAGAAAACACTACTTTCTTTTTTTTGTGTTTTCCATACCGTCCCAACTTTGTTTTTGATTTGATGTTGTATTTTACCTGCTATCTTTGCAATTATTATAACCAAACAATAATGTTGACACATTGTCTAAAAAATCTACACATTTTGTTCTCTGAATAACTTAACGGGAACATTTTTAGTACCTAAAGTTGTTAGGATGTCCCATCAATCAGCACACTTCCATGTTACCGCAGTTTTCCGTGTCTGACTGTTTAGTTTAAAAACAAGGAATGCAATATTTCCACACAGCAGTGATAAAGGGTTTTCCAGCTTCTGCTGTACGCGTGTGGGCCGAGTATCACCAAGGTCCATGCTGATTAATGGCCGTATTTTACTTTAAAGAAACACAGCATTACATTTTATGGTGTTTAGCAAATCATGTTGAACCCTTAAATGGATAGCTCACCCCTAAATAATAAAAATGACTCAGTATTTACTCTCTCTCAAGTGGTTTCAAATGAGTTTTATGAGTTTCTTTGTTCCGTTGAACACTAAAGAAGATATTTTGAAGAAAGCTCAAAACCTGTAACCATTGACTTCCATAGTACGAAAAACAAATCCCTTGGAAGTCAATGGTAACTGTTTTCCAACATGTTTCAAAGTATCTTCTTTTGTGTTTAGCAGAATAAAGAAACATAAAGGTTTGAAACAAGTAAAGTAAATGATGACAGAAAAGTTTCATTTTTGGGGTAAACTGTTGATTTATTTATCAGGTTATGGGCTCTTATAAAAGTGTTAAGCAAAGTATTGCTATTTTAACAGTACTTTAAGACTATCAATAATTCCCTTGTGTATGAGTTATGAGATAGAGATCTGCCTTTACATGTACATTAGTAATAGTTATTTGCCTTAATCTGAATAAGACAATATTATAATTAAGGTGTTACGCAAAGTGCTTTTTGAATGTTGCGTCACCACGTTTCCTGCAGAGTCTCATGTCATTTCGGGTGTTTCATCTTTAATTTTTCGACTTTAACTGCAGTTCGGCACTTTCACTCATGAACGTTTCATTCATGCCCCCATGACAAACTGAGGTATTAGACATGAATATTTAGTAAGGACTGGTGGAAGATGGGGTCAGTTGGCGTTTCTGTGTGGAGTTTGCATGTTCTCCCTGCGTTCGCGTGGGTTTCCTCCGGGTGCTCCGGTTTCCCCCACAGTCCAAAGACATGCAGTACAGGTGAATTGGGTAAGCTAAATTGTCCATAGTGTATGAGTGTGAATGTGTGTGTGTGGAAATTCCCAGAGATGGGTTGCGGCTGGAAGGGCATCCGCTGCGTAAAATCGTGCTGGATAAGTTGGTGGTTCATTCCACTGTGGCGACCCCGCAAGGGACAAAGCCGACAAGAAAATGAATGAATGAATAAATGGTGGAAGATGTTTTAATGGGATTTGATAGCGCACGCCGAATAGAGTGTTGCCAGATGTCATGTATCAGTCATGTATTTACATTTATACTTGGCAAATACAACACTCAGTGAATGTGAGTGTGCAATAGGTGTTTCCCAGTACTGTGTTGCGGCTGGAAGGGCATACGCTGCGTAAAACATATACCGGAATAGTTGGCCCCTTTATAAATAAGAGACTAAGCAGAGAGAAAATGAATGAATGAATCAATGAAATACAACTCTTAATAGCACCGTTAATTCCCAGAGATGGGTTGCAGCTGGAAGGGCATCCGCTGTGTAAAACATGTGCTGGATAAGTTGGTGGTTCATTCCGCTGTGGCGACCCCGGATTGATAAAGGGACTAAGCTGAAAAGAAAATGAATGGATGAATGAATGAAATACAACTCTTAATAGCACCGTTAGTCACTTTCTATAAGAAACTGCTAATAAATTGTAAGTTGCTCCATGTCAGCTCAGATTTGTTCTGTGTGAATGTATTGTTCTAGTGATATACAATAAAAAAATTAAGTTTAGTCTAAAAGTGTGTTTGCAGGGGATGTTTAGGAACAATCTCTGTGTAAACCACCTACTCAACTGAGATATACCCTTGAGGCATCCCTGACCAATGAGAAATTAGTCTTAAAAAACCATATCTGCCTAAAGAGCTGAACACAATGTTCTAATGTCCCACACCCCCTTTAAAGTAAGTACTGCTACATTTATCTGTCAGGAATTATACAAATGACATCTTTTCATATGACACGATCTTCCATATGCCTGTCAGTTGGTTTGTTTATTTGAAGATCATCTTTTTCGGCTGTTTTTGGACATTTGGAGAACTCTACAGT
>LR812520.1:3491108-3533608 GCA_903798195.1 Danio kyathit | reverse complement strand
ACTTTGAATGTACTTCATTGCAGACAACATGAACACAAAATATTTCATGTTTTGTCTGGTCGACTTACAAATTTCATTTGTAAATATATATCCTTTCCTGTCATTCAGACCTGCAACACAGTCCAAAAAAGGTTGGGACAGGAGCAATTTAGGGCTAGTGATCAGGTCATTTGGTTAAATAATAATGTGATTTGAAACAGGTGATGTCAACACGTGATTGTAATTGTGAGTAGGCACAAAAGCAGCATCCAAGAAAGGTCTAGTCCTTTAGGAGCAAAGATGGGCAGATAATCGCCAGTTTGCCAACAAATACGTGAGAAAATTATTGAAATGTTTAAAAACAATGTTCCTCAAAGAAAGAGAGGAAGACATTTGAATATTTCACCTTTAACAGTGCAGAACATCATTAAAAGATTCAAGGAATCTGGAGGAATTTCAGTGTGTAAAGGACAAGGGCGCAAGCCTAAGCTGAACAACCGTGATCTCAGATCCCTCAGGCGGCACTGCATCAAGAATCATCATTCATCTATAAGCCATATCACCACATGGGCTCAGGACTACTTTGGCAAACCTTTGTCAAGTACCACAATACGTAGCTACATCCACTTATGCCAGTGACAACTGTACTGTGCCAAAAGGAAGCCCTATGTTAACAGTGTCCACAGTGAAAACATGTACTGTAGTCAGATAAATCAGTTTTTCAGGTATTTATTGTTACCAGCAACAAGTCCAAAAGCCAGCATCTGTGCCCTTGGCAAAGGTAACTTGCACATCTGTAATGGCACCATTAATGCTGAGAAGTACATAGAGATTTTGAAGCACAGTATGCTGCTTTCTTTTCCAGGGACGCCCCTGTATATTTCAACAAGACAATGCGAAATCCCTTTCTGCACACATTACAAAGTCCTGGCTGCGGAAGAAGATGATACAGGTACTTGACTGGCCTGCCTGCAGTCCCGACCTGTCTCCAATAGAGAATGTGTGGCGCATTTTGAAACCAAAACTGTGACAGCGAAGACCCCGTACTGTTGCCCACCTAAAGACTTGTTTGCAGGAAGAATGGAACAAAATTACACCTGAAACACTTCATCGTTTGGTGGTTTCAGTCCCTAAACATAAAAGCCTCACCCTAAAGGAATGATTACCAGGTTTCTCTCGAGGTTTTTTAAATCTTCGCTTTCGCCAATTGGTGAAGTTTTTTCCTCGCCGCTGTCGCCACTGGCTTGCATGGTTCGGGATCTGTAGAGCTGGGCATCGATGGATTTGCTATTCAGTGTTTGGACTCTCAGTAGTGATTATTAACCCACACTGAACTGAGCTAAACTGAACTGAACTTAAACTCTGAAAACTGAACTGACACTGTTTCAATTCATTATAATCTTCCATGTGAAGCTGCTTTGACACAATCTACATTGTATAAGCGCTATACAAATAAAGATGAATTGAATTGAATTGAATTGAATTGATTGTTCCACTCTAAAAGACTTATAGCCCCGCCTTAAAGAACTGATAGCCCTTCCCAAAATGTGTTTCATGTAACCAGAAGTGAAGAAAAAGTCGTTTTAATGGGGGAGAGAAGGTTATTATTCATTTATTCATTTCAAGAGTTCACACTTAACTGATGATTGATTATAAAGCTTGTTTGGCATGCTTTTTCATAAGATCCTCAAGCCTGGGGCTCCCTCCCATTTACAAGGCGAGAGGAGAGTTTGAGCTCAGGTAGATCTCGAGAACTCCCCTGCTGTAGTAGCTACTGAACAGATAGTGATTGCTCTTAATAGATCACTACTTACTAGAAGCATGTCTGGTGCCGATTTGGATTAGTCAATTAACTTAAGTTGCATGTTTTTGGACGATGGGAGGAAACCAGGGAACCCGGGGGAAACCCACGTGAGCACGGGGAGAACGTGTAAACTTCGCACAGAAACGTCGGCTGGCTTGGTAAGGACTAGAACCAGTGATGTTCTTGCTGTGAGGCAACAGTGCTAACCACTGGGCCACCGTGCCACCCATCTAGGAAAGGAGGAGGAGTAGGGGTGGAAGGGGGGATTCTTCAAAACGAAGATGGCTCTTATATGGAACTTAGGGTATTTATAGTGGCTTAGGAATCGTCTGATTGGTGAATCATAAATTGAATAATGTGGGACCAGCCGCAAGCAATCATAAGCACGTGATCCTCTCAAAATTAGCTTATAAATAAACTTCACTTTGTTTTCGCCTTAGTCTCTTTATTAATCAGGGGTCGCCACAGCAGAATGAACCGCCAACTATTTCAGCATATGTTTACGCAGTGGATGCCCTTTCGGCTGCAACCCAGCAGTGGGAAACACCCAGACACTCTTATTCACACACATACACTATGGACAATTTAGCTTACCAAATTCACCTGTACCACGTCTTTGGACTTGTGGGGGAAACCGGAGCACCTGGAGGAAACCCAAGCCAACATGGGGAGAATATGTAAAGTCCACACAGAAACTCCAACTGACCCAGCCAGGACTCGAACCAGCGGCCTTCATGCTGTGAGGCGACAGTGCTAAAAACTGCTCCACTGCGCCACCAGAAAGTTATGATTTTTGATTAAAGATTCTGAGGGAGAATAATTTTGTACAAAATAATGAAGTGCACAGATACCTTTCTAACATGATTTCATGCAAACTTTAAAGAAAACAAGCCAGACAAGCGCTGGGAAACGTAGTCGCACTACTCCTTCTACTACTAATAAAGGCTACAGCATCTCTAAATAATTGGCCACAGGTGTAAAGGGGTAGAGTTGACCTCGAAAGACAATAAATATTGATCAATATAAGCGAAGCAAACACACCCACACACACAAAAAACACAAATAATATAATAAAGCTTGACCATATGAACACGTTTTTGGCATGGTCAGTTAGCTCGTAGCTCACTTTACAGTGTCTGCTTTGAGTCCGGTGAAGCATGTTTCTCTGCCTTCTCCTAGACGTCTATACAAGAAGGACGTGTATCTGAAACATACAACTAAATGTACCTTAAGTAGCATATTTCAGAAATGTGAAAATATAGACATCGCCCTCTAGTGGATTCGTCATCTGAAACGTACAACAAAACATACCTAGAGCAACGTATTTTACATTTCACAAAAATGTAGGCTAAGGCATCTTTTCCAATGAGAAAAAAATAATTTTTTTTTTTTTTTTTTTTTTAATAATTTTTGTTTTTTGGTTTAGATAAACGACTTTAAAATTCATTATACACATGTAGGCGGTGCTGAAACGCCAACTTTCCTCTGATTGGTCAACCAAATCTGAGCTTGTGACGTCACCCTCAAACTAAAAGCCTTGCACGCAGGCTTTTAATAATAATTATTATTATTTAATTATATATATATATATATATATACAGTTAGCAAGCTTACATTCATTGCGTATGTATAAATTAAACAAAAGCCTAAATTAGTTGTATTATTAGGCATTTGCCATTAAAATAAATTAATAGTTCGCTGCCAAACTTCTTCCAAGGGTTACAGGCTTCCAGCTTTCATCAAAATGTCTTCTTTTGTGTTCAACAACAACAACAAAAAAAAAAAACTCAAACAGTTTTAAAATAAGTGAAGGGTGAGTATATGATGACAGAATTTTCAGTCTGATATTACTGTGTTAGTCAGGCTTTACACTGACGCATCTACAAATGCCCATTGGTCTTTTGGAGCTGGTTGAGATGAAACACTGTACTATATTGCCGCCTTGTGGACATTCCTAAGCATAACGGATCAGCACACTGAATTATGGTTGAGATTTGGGAACTTTAATTTGTAAGTATTATACAGTACACTACAATGCATTACTAAAATTTTATATCCAGCATAAATGTGTGCAAAGCACAATATAGAATATGCAGTATATGTAGCAGCATTTTTACAAAGCAGTTTTCTTAAACAGTTAAATTCATTAACTTCAAGGTTATCTAACATCTTTAGGATTAAAAAATACATTAAAATTTAACAAACAATAATAACAGCCTACAAAAAAAAAAATACTAAAATAAATGTTTGTATGACCTCTTCGAACTTTATTTTACCTTTTTACCTTATATGATCTTAAATGACTTTGTTAGAATAATACGATGAACTTTAGTACTGAATACTCTAATATTAAACCAATTAAGCATAAATATCCCACTGTGTAGAATTCTATTCCATTAATTGAAGAGCGAAATAGGTGTTTTTTGGAGGGAAATCTGTTCATATACCAAGCATGTTCTCCGTTAATTAATAGTGACTACAATCCTACCCCATCTCAAGCCAACCACCTGTGTCATATCTCAACAGTGTTACAAATACCCAATTCATAACATGATGATTACCATAAATATACAGTAGTAGTCAACGTTTGAAGCATGGACGTAAATCCCGGGGGAGGCGGAGTATCATGTCCCACATATCACTCTCAATCCCCCGCCCCCATTCGAGGGTTGTTCCCCCCAAACAAAATGATATATATATATAAAAAAATCGCACTCTCTGTTGTGAAAAATGTATGTATGTATACCTAAAATAATAGTGTAAGTAAGTAGAATCGTAAGTAAGTTGAGTCCACCCCCCCTTCCTCACAGTGGTTTGGCCCACTGCCTGCCCCAGTTCTTCTCACCTACTCAGGTGTGTGGCTGCTAGGGTTACCACTTTTAATACAAAAAAATAAGGGACGCATACTCCAGCGGGGGCCACATCCCCAATGACAGGCCCAATAGCATGCCAGTGGTGGTAAATTGCAACTTAAAATGTTTTCAGGAAAGTATGAACACTTGGACATTAAAATAAACTGTCTTTTATTGAAACCTGTGTAAACAGATCAGATGCAGTCAGTCTTTCTCTTTTACAACTCTGCAGCACAGTTATAGCTGATGTTATGTGTAATAGTGTGGTACACCTGCGTTAACTCAGCTGCTGTAACCTAGAGGAGAAAATACTAATCAACCTAATTTTAAAGGGTGGTATTGATAACAGATTTTGGCTAAAATATTTGTCATTATTTGTAGTAACACATATCCAAACATGGAAACAGCACATACATAAACTAGCTACAAACATTAGCTAGTAAAGTTTACAAATAGCCTATTTCTAATTTAAAAATATGGAAATTGCAATTTATTAGTTTGTTTTCCTTACATGGGCATTATGCTGTTTATTAATGTAATAAATGTAATGTTTCATGTAATAAATTAATGCTTATGTGTCTGACTCAACTTTAACAAACAAATCATAATATTACATTGAACCGTGATCCACTTAGGCCTACATTGTATTTACAGAATTTTTACAAATGACAATTTGTGACCCAGTGTGTGAAAACCAGGCCAAATCTAATTCTGTGAGAAAGTTTGATTGTAGCCATTCATTTCACTGTGATTTCAGTTGTTGATATGGTTTTACTCAGTTAATATTAAATATATTTTTATTATTTTCACAGACTGTTATTTATTTCATATAATAAACAGTAAATTACAAAAAAAAAAAAAAAAAAGATTTCCACATACTGGGTCACTGTCATTACCATGTCTGCTTCGGGAGAGACTTGGGGTACGAAGTACTGTCTGTGTCTGACTGCATTGATTTTTGTGAGCTCTGTCGTTGCGGGAATGCTGCTCTCCGGAAGCATGTTGTCGCACGTCCCGCATGAGCCAAAGAGAACGCTCTCCGACAAATCGTGAAGTTGGCTTGATAACAATGTCTACCCCTCTGCAGCCAGGTTTTTGTTTACTCCCATTCTCTGCGGTACTTTTGCAGCCGCTTGCGTTTAAACTCTGAAACTTTAAGACGCGGGGGGTTACCCGGAGAAGCCTCTGCCATTAGGCTGCTCTCTTGACAGACTCTGCTTAAAAGACACGCCCTCCTCCTCCTCACTGGACAAAGACCAATCAAACTGACGATGGCATCAAGTATTACCCAATCAAAAGTAGGAAATGAGGTATCTGCATAAAATGCGTGTGGACTGATTTGCATGAAAAGCTACTTTAAAAATTGATGAAAAATACGGGACAAAACCCGTCCCGTATTGGTTCAAAACGGGACGCGCAATTTAATTCTCAAATACGGGACGATTCCGTATTTCAAAGGACGGGTGGCAACCCTAGTGGCTGCAGTTCAATCAATGTGGAACTCCACTAAGTAAGGTATTTTATTCACTTTAAATAAAGCGATTCTCTTTAATGTAGTTGATGCAGACTCATTCATAAATAAGTTATCAGCTAAAAATGCTGATTACCGATGTATTTTTACATGAATCTGCTATATTAGCTATTACAATATTACTTTTCTAGTTAACGTTAGCTTGTTTACATTAGCTTGTTGCATAGTGCACTGCAACTAACACGCCATAGCCGTTTCTCAGCCATTGTTTTATTTGTGACGACTTGGCATAATTTTAACTTAACATTAACAGCCACAATTAGCATATTGCTTAGCTGTGTATTTACTAAACGAGCACTGTGCTACGTCCAAACTGACCCCACTGTATTTTTTGTACAATCAGTTTTTATTCTGTTTTAATTAATTTTAAATACAATTAAACCATTTTTTAATTCCTTGTTTTTTTATTTTTTATAATAGTTTATAAGTATACCCTGCTGAAAAAAACAGCATATGCTTGTAAGGTATGTTTTGATTCTGGTATGCTGGTCTTGCTGGTTTCAATGCTAGTTTTGCTGGTCTTGATGCTGGTCTTACTGGTTTTAATGCTGGTCTCAGTGCTGGTACCTGGTCTCAATGCTGGTTAGGACTAGCACTCAGGCCAGCAAGACCAGCACTGTAACCAGCAAGACCAGCATCGAGACATGCAGCAAAACCAGCAAGACCAGCATACCAGCATCAAAACATACCTTACCAGCATATGCTGTTTTTTTTCAGCAGGGTATTATAAGTATATTTATAAGTATTATAATACTTTCTTTATGTAAAGCACTTTGAATTACCATTGTGTATGAAATGTGCTACAGTATAAATAAACTTGCCTTGCCTTGCAGAGATAAAATGACAGAGAAAAGAAAAAAAATGGACATCATTTTGCAGTGCACCTAAACGCCAAGTAAGTACAAAATGTTCACATCTTAAGGCAATTTGGTTTTAAGAAAGGGTGCTTATTAAAATACTAATGTCACAATATAATGTCACACAGGAAAAGGAGGAAATTATTGAGGCACATGTCAAGTAGGGTCAATCAGATGTAGGCTACAGTGTCAGGTAAATGTGTGCTTTTATTAGAGGCATAATGACAGATTTATTTTTAATCTGACTATTATTTGTGTCCCCTTTAAAAATGCTTCATGAGAAATTGTATATTTATTGTCTGGCATACCTGTCAACCCTCCCGTTTTTCCCGGGATTCTCCTGTATTTTACAGTTCTATCCCGATATCATCCCGTAAAGGTATTTTCCCGTATTTCTCCCATATTTTCAGTCTTTCTCTGAAGGGTGGCAATAAACATTAGAAAGAGCAGAGCCTCCCTAAACGCAACACATACTGCCAAACCACCAGGGGCCGCCCCTTTGCTCTTAAATGTGAGTCTGTTCTGTGCTTTTGCTTTGTTCAGGCATGAAAACACTTTAAAATAAATATAAAAACAGCGGGATTCCCTTTCCTTTTATTACAGATGCCGTCTCCCCTTCATATGCAATCCTCAAAACAGTCATATAGCGGTGCGTGACTATCAGACGCGCTCCATAGTGATAAATAGAGGCTGTTTCCCAGATTCTGTACATGCGATTTGAAACGGAGCGAAAGTCTGGGTTTTGGTTGCATGTTTAAACAGACATATACACATAATTAATAACAATAATAATATCTAAAGATGTCGATCTTGGTGGGGTTTTTTTCAAACATAACTAATTTCGTCCTAAATGAGCATAAAAAGTTAGGAAAGCAATCGAATGCTTTTTTTATAATGTTAGATGGTTGCATGTTTAAAGTGACTCCTGTTATTTAATGTAATCAAACGAAAAAAAATCTAAATAAATGAGAGCTCAGTTCAGTGTTGGTTAATAATCACTACTGATAGTCCAAACACTGAATAGCAATTCCATAGATGCGCAGCTCTACAGATCCCGAACCATGCAAGCCAGTGGCGACAGCGGCGAGGAAAAAACTTCACCAATTGGCGAAAGCGAAGATTTAAAAAAACCTCGAGAGAAACCTGACTCAGTTGGGCACGACCATTTCCCCTATGGCCAAACGTCTTGTGCAGAGCTGCAGTCTAGGCGCAGGAAGCTGGACCTCAGCGAAGACTCGTCTGTCCTTGGAGCATCACAGGAGTCAGTCATGCTCTCACTCCATGAAGACCACCACAGCAGCTGCTCAGGATATGGCCTGGTCCAGAAAACCTTGGGATCATCTCGTCGCTAGTCTCGGATCGCGTCAGTGGCACTGCATAGTCTGAGGGCCTCGAGATGAGTACCCCCAGGTGGAAATACAGAATAAGGAGAATAATTAGCGTAGCTGCTGTTCATAGTGTATATAAACGAGAACCAAAATCATGTGTGGGGCACATCATGCGTCATAGCGCTATGTACTGCACTGAGTGTACGCTTTGCTAAAAAGATAGGTCTTTAATCTAGTTTTGAAGAGCGAGAGTGTGTCTGAGCCTCGGACATTATCAGGAAGGCTATTCCAGAGTTTAGGGGCCATAAATGAGAAGGCTCGACCTCCTTTACTCGACTTTGATATTCTAGGTACTTCCAGAAGCCCTGAGTTTTGAGATCGTAAAGATCGGGTTGGGTTGTAGTGAGACAGGAGGTTGGTTAGATAAACAGGAGCTAGATTATTTAAAGCTTTATAGGTAAGGAGTAATATTTTAAATTCAATACGAAACTTAACAGGCAGCCAGTGTAAGGAGGATAAAATTGGGGTGATATGATCCTATTTTCTAGATCTGGTAAGAACTCTGGCAGCTGCATTTTGCACTAGCTGGAGTTTGTTAATAGAGGATGCTGGGCAACCAGCAAACAGAGCATTACAGTATGTGTATGTTCAATCAGAATGTGTACGTTATACAGTGAAGAAATGGCTAATGAGATTTGATAGCTTGATTTTATTTCATTATAATAGCTATTCATTTTAATAAGCTGAACCGTTTGCTAATGTATTTGCTGCTAATGTATACTATTTATTTTTTCTTTTGTAAATAATAATAATAAAAAAAAGCATATTACTGACCATTTAACTGTTTATTTACAATGAAACAGCTCCAAATCAACATATTTAGTCATTTGGGGGAATCCCTTATTATGGTGGGCATATCCCTTATTTTCACATCCCAATGTTGACAGGTATGATTGTCTGCCCCTATTGTTAAATGAAATTTACGCCCATGGTTGGAAGTTGATCGAAACATTTAATCAGAGTTGTCCTAAAACTATTGAACAACCCTCATTCTGTAGACCAGTGGTGTCCAAACTCGGTCCTGAAGGGCCGGTGTCCTGCATATTTTAGTTCCAACCCCAATTAAACATACCTGAACCAGCTAGTCAAGCTCTTTCTAGGTATACTAGACTTCCAGGCAGGTGTGTTAGAGAAAGTTGGAGCTAAACTATGCAGGACACCGGCCCTCCAGGACCGAGTTTGGACACCCCTGCTGTAGACCTATTATACTTAATAAATACATTATTTCCCCCCTCACAAGTACATACAGAGGCCCTAAGCTGAAGCGGCGCTTTATTTTTTCACACGTTTTCTTCTCTTGATACAGCAGATGGCGCTGAAGGCCTGCTTTCCCCCCCATGTATCCTTTTAATTTCATTGAATAATATGTTGCAGAGATGGCAAATGTAGCATTCTAACACGTTTTTTCATACCATGTTACCAAATACAAAAACAAATGCTAACTTAGCATTACAGACCATTTTGAGGGATGTAAACAACAACAGTGGTCTCAACGTATTTCCTGTTTAACATTTTTTTTTTAATATGATATATATCATTTAAATGATAAATAATGTTATGATAGCTCTTTTAACATTAAGTTATGATTGAATTGCCTCTTGTTACAGTTATGAAATAGTTTGATAACAAGCAGGAAATGTTCATGGGCCAATGACATGACCACATTGAAATAGTCTATTGCTAAGGCTTACCTAACATTAGTCAGGTTTCTTTAATGGCACTTTATCTGAATAATGTGATCGTATATCATCACAAATTAGAAGCTATCCTTAAAATGCTCACTTGAGGACTGACAAAACATCTTTAAAAACATTAGGACACATGCTCTCGGTGTCTGATAGAGAAACGCTAATGCATGCATTTATGACCTCACGACTAGATAATTGTAATGCATTACTGGATGTTCACCCTGCAGGCTTAAAAGGAGTCCAATTATGCCCTTTTAATGAAGTCTTGGTTTTACATGTAGAGCACCTCTTCACAGTCTGTTCAACTGTTTCACTTTCTGATACACTGTAAAAAATGCTGGGTTTCACATTCTCACTCCACACTCAAAAAAATATATTTTTTTACTTGTTCAAACTACTTAATTAAAATGAGCTGAAACAACCAGTGTTGCCAGACGTACGATAATTATCGTATTAATTTCGACCTCTGTACGATGTACGATCAATAATGAAAAAAGTCCTATAATGTACAATAATTTTAGAATTTTATGGCATTTAAAATGAGTTTCATTGTAATCTTAGGGCTTCTATACTTATTGATAGCTGCATCTTGTGTCTGCTGTCTGTGAGGAGAAGGTGGAGTTAGACACGTTTTCTATCCAATGACTGTAGTTTCTATCTCATCTTACGTTACATCTTCTCAGCCAATCAACGTGGAGAATAGCTCTCTCTCTCACGAGTTAACATTCCCGCTGCGCGCGGCCATGCTTCAGTCAGTCGTTTTCAGGTTGAGGAAAAGTAATGCTTAAAAGGAAGGTGAGAAGAACAGGACAGTTTGCCCTTGATGTTCTCGTTTTTTCCCCATTCAAATGCATCATGCAAATGTGTTTTTCCAAAGTTAATCTCATCAAAACAAAGCCACGAGATCGGCTCAGTACAGATCCTCTGGATGGGCTCGTGCACACCCTCAGACTGTTAAAAATTCAGGAGGGTGCACTGCTTTCAAGCCAACCAGCACTATGTTGCGCTCCATGTAGGCATCATATTTATAGAGGTAAAGTTGGATTTATATTCGCACATTCGTTCATTTAGAAGTCTCTATATTGTTTACCATGTTATTTTGAATATTCGATCGAAATTAGCATGCAAGTATGACTTCAAAACAACATTAACACTGTTTATTTGACTGTGAACAATGGTGTACATTGATAGTCATTGGCTGCTAATATGATTTTGCTATTTAGAGTTTGCAAATAATACTTTTATGAAATTATATTATTAAGGGGAAAGTCCGAATGTGCGAATATAAAACCAACTTTACCTCTATATCATATTTGTACCCAGGGCTTTACATTAACACCCGCCAACCCGCCAAATGCGGGTAGATTTCAGTGGTGGCGGGTAAGACAGACACTCCCACTAGCCACGTTGGCTGGTTGAAAATAATTTTCCCGGATAATAATTCATAAAAGCAGAGTTCGACAATAAGGATGGTCCAATATGCATGCAAAGGCGATCTTAGAATTAAGAAGCAACACGACTGACAAAAATAATAACGTTCGCGTGAGCAATAAAAAAGCAGATGAATACCGAATGAAAGGATGATCTCTCGCTGCTGAGTTGATGCGCGCGACTGTTTAAAACGCGTGCGCGCTCTCGTTTCCTTGCGTGAAGCAACTGTGTCTAGAAACACAGCTGATGTGATCGGTTCTCTTTCAAACAGACTAGACAAAAAGAGATGAACATGCACCCACAGTCTTGCTGCTTTCAAGAGCTCCAGATTTGTATTTTTGTAACCAGCACCGGTTTCTTTCACTTTCACCATTATTTGAACAGATTTTTTTATATGTCTAACGTTAACCGTGTGCGTTATCATCCTTTCATTATCACACGGTATGTTTTTTACCTGCTTTCTTTTGCGTAATGTGGTTTAATTATCATTTATTACAATAACATTGGGAGATTAACTCCCCATTTATGTGTAGTAAACTGCTGATCTGGGACCTTTAGCCAGGACAGATTACTGTGCATGTGTTTTGTTAAATAAAAAGTATAGTAAACAGCTATATTATGCTTGTTTTGACACATTTAAAATTTGTGGCTAATAAATAATTAATTGTTTATGTTTGGTGTGGTCAGAGATAAATTTGGTAAATCCTTCATTTTGAGCTCTGAAAATTATGTGAAATAAAAACTAACTGTAATACAATGAAACCATGACCCATTTGCTCATGAACATTTAGCAAGCTCATACACGACACACAAAAAGTGAAATGAATGAGGCATGTGGAGAAAACCCAACATCTAAATCAAGTCATTTTAGCATGTCAAAGTCATATTTATGTGTATAAAATATATTTTCCCAACAATAAAATTGTGGCTAGTGAAAATGGTGAGTGGCTAGTAATGTTGGAAAACTACTAGCCACCGTGGCTGGTGAACAAAAAAGTTAATGTCAAGCCCTGTTTGTACCGCAAAACGAATCCCTCAACATCTGGCAACACACGCAGGTATTCAATGACAGTGACTCCGAGGAGTTTGAACCTTCCCACTAAGTACGCCTATGTTCTTTTATTTATTTATTTATTTTACTTATTGTGGTAATTTGCACGTTGTGTCAAAACTCTTATTTGTCTAGATAATAGCTGTATACTCTCCGTTTGACTCCTGTACGTTAATTTTCCTCCAAATACGATAATTTTGAGGTTCTGGTACGATACTTTCACATTTCCAATCTGGCAACACTGGAAACAACACAATTCTTGAAATTTCATTGCGACAACTTAATTTTTTTTATGTTCAATCCACATAAATTTGCTAAAAGTGTTAAGTTAACTTAATCGATTTGTATTGGGACAACATGAATTGTGTGGAACCCTGCATTTTTTACAGTGCATGTTGTTCCAACACAAATTAAGTTAGCTTAATCGTTTTAGTAATTTAAGTGGATTAAACATAGAACAATTAAATTGTCCCCCAAAAAAAACTTAATTGTGTTGATTCAACTCATTTTAAATAAGTGGTTTTAAACAAGCAGCAGAAGCCATTTTTGTACTGGAGGACAGGCATAGTTCCCTATCATACACCCGGCGTAATAAAGGCTTGTACACACCGGGACGCTTTTCGTTTGTGTTTATCATCAGCATTTTTCGAGATGTTTTCTGCATTCAAACCCAAGCGATTTTTCTCTGACGTCGAGCAGAAGAGTATGCAAAATCACTCCTTGACGTTAGATGGCGCTACCCAACTTTAAGCTTCGGGCACCTGCTTGTAACACAGAAGAAGAAGAAGACAGAAATTTGACATGTGCTGCATCCCAATTCGCATACTTATACTACGACCTAAAAGTATGTACTTTTTTTGTGGAGGAAAAATCTATACTTTTTAGTGTGTAACAGAAAAGTATGCAAGCTTTGGGACATACTACTTCCTCGTTACACAGATCGTTGTGTTGCTTAGTTAAGAGCCCTGTCAATCATCCACATTTCTGTCGTATTTAATTTCCTACCTTATTGGAGAAGCAGCAGCAGCAAGATAATCTCCCATTCACGAGTCTTTCATGCAGAGAAATCTCCTCAGGTCTTCGGATAATTCTGCATTCAGACGGTAATGTCCAAACACGTCTGTATATAAGTTCAGTATTGTTGTTGCAGATGAAATATAACACAGACAATGGTATTTAAATATTCTCCAGTGGGCTAGATATTAATTAACAGTCATACAAACATCTTTACTGAAGCCTCACTGCTTGACGGTTGGTCTCGTGCGTCCATCATGTTTGTAGTTTGTTTACACTTTTCACTTTTTCGTTTTGTAGTTCTAATCGAATTCACGTCCAATGCGCAGTGTACTGTGGGCAATATCAGCGGTTAGAGTATGGACGCTTCTACACTTAACATTTTGACCAGAAATAGTAAACCATCCAGGAATTTTTGGCATACTCTTTTCAACATACTACGATTTGGGACATACTAATTCTATTTTCACATACTATTTAGGACGGATAGTATGCGGATTGGGACGCAGCAATGCTTGTTGTTAAAGTTACTGGCGATTCGAACAAGCATAAGTGGTTCAAGTAGCAGCTCCAGCTCTAGCGATGAAGAAATGATTATTGTTCACCAGTGCAACAAGCAGCTCCACGTTCATATCGCCTCTGGGTATCTTTTTCAATATGCGCTCGCATTGACAGTTTTGAGCTTGAGCGCCTCCAAGGGCTGTTTACTGTAACTTCAGCAGCTCCGTGCATGAGAACAAAAGTGGCAATCTGATTGGTGGAGAAGGTTTTGACGCGGCACATCACCCTGCCGTTTTGCGCGTTGGTGTGCACGATCACATTGACGCCCTTTATTTATACACGAGTCGTTAAACGTCGATGGAAAATGCGAGCAAAAAGCGTCCCGGTGTGCACGGGCCTTAAGGCCCAAGACGTGTTTGCCCTGACGTGTTGCCATTTTTAGACTAACGCAACCCTAATTTTTCAATTTCCGCCACGTTTTTTAAATCGCAAACCCATTTGCACTACTCTGTGGACTGGTGTTCCAGTCGAGAAAAGAGGTGTGTTAAGGCGCATTGTTGACGCGTTGGTATTTTGAAGATCTAAAATAGACTGTGCAATAGATCGGCTGATAGCAGGTCTAAAGTCCAGCACAGAGCGCGTTAGTTGTATGCCTCGCTTACACATTGCTTAAAACATGCAGGATGTACAGATGTACAGTTTACAAATGAAAAAGAATTAAAGCAATAAAATATTACAAAAATTATTATTTTCTACATAAATGTAAAAACCTCTGCCTCAATGCCTTCATCTCAGAGGGCTTTTTTCAGTTTATTCACGACAACTTGCTTTTGTATAATGTTATTATTAGTAGTATTATTTATTATATGCATATATATATATATATATATATATATATATATATATATATATATATATATATATATATATATTTTTTTTTTAATTTATTTATTTATTTTATTCCTTTTTTATTTATTTAAATAGTCAAAAAACATACATTCATTAATCGACATAACACAACATATAGCATATAAACATATAAAATATAAGCATAGGGCTTTAACAGTAGCACGCTCACGATTAGAACGCGCTGACATAAGACGTCTACTCCAGCCAATCAGAGCATTCAGATGCATTCACATGCGCGCGGTTTATAAAGATAAAAGCCTTTGAATATTTTTCCAGACACGTTTAGCTCCTAGATATTAGTCAGATAATGTTTCTATGTTCTTTCTTATTGCCAACTGTGTAAATAATTATTCATAAGATGCTTATGATAAGCTGTTGTTTGTTTACCTTCAAGCTTTGCTTCCTTCAGTTGCTTGATGTGTCGCGTGTGCACGTAAAGCAGCCGGTGAGCGTCTCGACATGCGTATGTTTTCATCGAACTTGTTCACAATACTCATCCATCCACAGAGTTTGTAATGTAGTCAAATGTTTACAAACACAAGCGCAGCCGTTTAGAGCTCATTTCTGGTTAATGATGTCAGAATTTACCGGTATTTTGTAATAGGTGTGTGAATGGTCTTTTTCGGAAAAAATCCGTAACGTCCTTGCCTGTGTGATCAGCGCTTTTTTAAATTTACCGTTAAAAACGTTTCGGAAATTTTCCGGATATTTACCGGTATCACTGTGTGGAAGGTACGGAAGTCCTAAGAGGCCATGCATTAAAATATTTTTTCTCTCTTGTTATGTCGTGATCACGACTTAATTATCTCGTGATCTCGACATAGCAAAAACTTGTTATGTCGTGATCACGACTTTTTTTTTTGCTTTAATTTATTTATTTATTTATGTATTAATTATTATTATTATTAGTAGTAGTATAGTAGTAGTATTAGTATTAATATCTGGCAAATGTCAGGACACCGGCCTTGCGAACAGGGAGAGAATAACTGCAGACGCGCATTCGTGCAACACATTAAAGGCGTTCAGAACAGCCATAATATGAGAGCAAACGCTCGTGCTCCTGATTAATGTACATTCATGATTATATTCATGTATATGATCATTATTTACAATAATTTGCATCAACTGTTACCATTTTAAAGCAACTCTATGGCGCATTTTTAAAGTTGTAAATAATTTGCGGAAAGGATCAAAGCAAGTGCAGGATCTTTATCATCTTCATAATTTAATTCATGCATGCAGCAACTTATTTAGTGCCATATAGAGTTGCCTTAAAATGGTAACAGTTGAGGGAATATTATTGTAAATAATAGTATATAATCAAATACGTGAATATAATCATAAATGTACATTAATCATGAACACGAGCGTTTGCTCTCATATTATGGCTGTTCTGAACGCCTTTAATGTGTTGCACAATGCGTGTCTGCAGCATATTTTACAGTCTATGGTCTGCAGTTGGGCTATTCTCTCCCTGTTCGCAGGGCCGGTGTAGACTCTCTGGCCAGACATTTGCCAGATATTAATAAATAATAATAATAATAATAATAATAATAATAATTAATACATAAATAAATAAAAGCAAAAAAAAAATAAGTCGTGATCACGACATAACAACTTTTTGTTATGTCGAGATCACGAGAAAATTAAGTCGTTTATTAAGTCGTGATCATGACATAACAAGAGAGAAAAAATATTTTAATGCATGGCCTCTTAGGACTTCCGCAGGAAGGGGCTATTGTGTACATATAAACAAAGACAAAAAAAAAAAAAAAAAGGAGACAACATCAGTACAATACAAGCAAACCTGACAGCATCAGCATCATTATGTCCACTTACAGTTACATTTGGCTTTTGAAGTAATTTATGAAAGGACGCCACATGGCAGTGAACTTGGACCCGGAACCATTTAAATTGAGTCTTATTTTTTCCAAACGAAGGAAATGCAACACATCATTGGCCCACTGTTTAAAAGATGGGGGAAATGATTGCTTCCAATTGATTTAAATCAAGCGTCTTGCTAAAAGAGAAATAAAGGCAATGCAGTTCAATTCACTTTTTGACAGATTGTTTTTTTCATATACAATACAAAAGACAGCAGTTAAGAGATTTGCACAAACATCTTTACAAAATATTGATAAGATATAACTCAGTTTTCTGACCACACATTGTTATTATTGTTCATTTAATCGTTTGCTGGAAATTAGAACTGAATTTAGAAATAGTTTTGAAACAAATCTGCACTTAACAAACAAAATTATGTAGGCTAATGCATGTCTTCAGTGGAGAGTGTACAACAACGTTTCCTTATCCACGAAAGAGAGAAATAAAAAAGTGAAAGTAAAGGCCTATTGAAGGAGGCTTATTCTGTATCCTCGTGCTGCAGATGCTCTGTTTAACTGTTTTCTCAAAAGTGAAGCGTTCAGTTTTTCCACTTACAAAGTCCGCCATGTAAATAGCAGTTGCGCCATGGCATGACGTAACTGACTCTTAAAGGGAATGGGAGATGAGACTCTGTTTGGTTTATTCTCAAAACAAACCCATAACTCATTAAGAGAATTAGCACAACCCTGTTAGACCATGCGCCATGACGCAAAGCCTATTTTTCCGTCCTTAAAATAGCAAAAGTGGATTCTGACACACCCTTAATGACTTTGCGCTCTGTGCTTTAGACTTTGCGCCTAGATCGTTAAAATAGAGCCCATGATCTCACAGGAGTGCATTTTTTGGCAGTACACCGGAATGGTGTTAAGAAAAAAATAAATATTATTATTATTTAACATGCAGAACTACAATAATTTCAGGCTGAATTAATGCTGGCATTCAAATCCAGCTACTGTAGCTATGACTTTGATTTAACAAACATATGATGGTGCAATGGCTGAGCAGGTTATTCAGATGCAGAGAACATCTGGAACAGCAGCTTTGTAGCAGACTGAGAGAGAAGGACTAAAGATTCTGTTTCACGATTCGATAATTCGAAACATATTGAAATTTCTTTCTTCTGCTGCACACCAAAGAAGCCATCGACTTGATAGTCATTTTTGTCCTACTATGGAAGTCAATGGATGCCATCTAGCAGCATTTTTGCAAATATCTTCTTATGCTCAACAGATAAAAGAATCTCATAAAGGTTTTGAGAAAGAGTAAAGAGTTAATTTAAATTTTTTTATTTTATTTTTTGCTGACATCTTGAAAAAATAGCTTTTAAAAACCTAAAAATTAGACCGGTATTCTGGATAAATTCAGATTTTGTACATTTTGTTATCTAGTCTTGCTACTATTAAACTGAACTGTTTTACAAAATACGTCCAAAGTCCAAAGCATAAGATATCTTTATCTAAAATATATCTTACTGTCTTAATGTCACTGGTTATATATAAATACAGTTGAAGCCAGAATTATTAGCCCTGCTGAATAATTAGCCCCATGTATATTTTTTCAACCTATTTCTAAACATAATATTTCTAATAACTCATTTCTACACTCTCAGAAAAAAAGGTACACGGTGGTACAAATAATGTACCTTAAGAAACAGTTTTGTACCCCTGTAAAAATTGTACCATATATGGTACAGAAAAGAGCTTGCATGATACTGTTCGGTGCCTTTTATGGTACAACTGAAATGAAGGTACAAAATTGTTCTCCTATCAAAGGTACAAAAGTGTTGGACAACTCCCTCTTCATTACATTTGCAAATAAAATGCAATTGTTCATTCATTCATATCCTTCAGCTAGTCACCAAACCGCCTAAAATACAATCTCTATTATAAATATGACCTGAAAGTGATTTTATGAAAATTTTCACATTAAAACTCATAATTTAAATGTAGGCTACTTTTAAACATTAATTATTAAGTTCTAATTATTATGTTCTGGCAAAAACAACTACAGTTGTGAACTGTATTCATTAATGCCGTTTTTAATAAACATTTAATAAGCATTTTTGACCGGCACATGTTGGCGTTTGTTTTCCTTTGAGCACATGAGCTGGCATACATAATTCCCGCCGAACTTTTTATTTTTAATAATGATTGGTTGCTGTGTTATATGGCCCAGGCACAGCAACAACGCAATTGATTGGTCAAAGTTGCTGCAGCCGTGTGGAGCCGTTTGAGCGGGAAGTCGGATTCTCGGGAAGCAAACAACATCTTTAGTCTAATTTTTGCCTCTTTATTAGTACACTATTTGGAATTAGTGCCTTATTTGACTCGCCGCAGAGGTTAAAAACGGAAAGCAGACGACAACCCGAATCGACTTTTTCGGCTCTTTATTACAAAATTTTGATTTTGGTGGTTTATCGGACGCCAGAGACGGCAATGGAATTGACCATCTGAACGGATAGCGGAAAGCAGAGTAACCACATTACCATGGCTTTGCCTTCTTTATCATCTGAAGGACTTGTTTTAAAGTTAATGGAGGCTGGACTGGAGTTATCTGACGAAGAGAAGAGGAAATTCAGAGGTGAGTCATATGTAACGTTATATTTAACCAAACCAAATAGGCTAACTTTTTAAAAGTTTTACAGACACCCAACATGACTTTAGTAAAGGTAACTTTAACGTTACGGCTTCGTGTGCTGTAGGTTTGAAGTACTGTTACATTTTGATATTTTTCCATTTGTTGTTCATATGCCACGCGAGTGTTACGTTAAAGGCATTCTTCTTGTCTATTTTTCTAAACGCACTTTTAAAGGTAAAGATAACTTACGCGGAAGTTCTGAGAGAGTTTGAGTTGCTTGTTATTTAGTATTTCATAGAAACATGACTCGTGAATTCCATGTCAGACACAGTGTTTTGCACACAGCATATTTAATTTTTCTATGTTAGCTCCTCGAGGCGTTGTGTTCGTGAAAGGTGCAGGATTTCGGTGCATCCTTCGCGAGGCCTCACCGCCGCAGTGAAACGGCTCGCGTTTACTCCCATTGGTAATAATGTAACGTGAGAATCTGTGTACAGTATGTGCTGGGTAAAGCCAACATCTTGCCTTCACTGCACCTTTATGCAAACATTGCATTGTATTCTGCCCAGCGTACTCCGTTTACAAGAATATCATCATCTACTCATGCACTATAAACAATCGTCCTGTCAGAAATTTGCATAACGTTAATGTTTCTTTCTTTTAGATTTTGAGGTGGATGGGGAAACGGTCAGTGCTGGTCTCACGGATCACATGATAGCGCAGCTTTTTGAGAAGTCTTTTAAGAAGCAAGTCAAATTTATCAAACTAGTCCAGCAACTAAAAGATAACCAAAGTGTAGAGCTGCCTGAAAGTCCGGCTGCATCCACAGATGTAAGGCAAGTACTACAGCAGTTATTCACTTGCACACAATTATTGTATTATAGTTAACTTTACCTCAATTTAATCAATTGTGAAGCATTCCCTGCTTAATATTTGTAGTTTGTTGGGTTTCAGTGTGAAATTGCTTGAAATTAGTTTTTATGAGTAATTTTTAAACATTTTGTTTGAGCAAATTGAAACCGTACCATGATACATATTAATAATGTCAAAAAATTGGTCAGTATAATCATGACACAGATTTTTAAATAATGTTTCACCTCAATTCAGCATCATATCTTTGTCTAAACAGCAGAGAACAAAGCGCCTCATCACCATTTCCTACTGTTTTCACACTACCAAAATTCCCAAAGGATGTACAAGTAAAATTGGATAACAAAGAGTCATGCCATAAGGTCAACTCTTACCGGCATAAAATTATACGAGTGCTGCAAGAGTCTATGGCCCAGCACACACTGTAAGTAAAAAAACAACTGTGTGTGTGTGTGTGTGTGTGTGTGTGTGTGTGTGTTTGAACTTGTAGAATAAATCTAATATTTATAATGTTATAGTGTTAGAGATTGCCTCCCGCGTCATTCAAATCACCAGTATGAAAGCATTTTGGCTTCCCTGTCAAATATAATGATAACGGAAAAAGTTGTGGTTGGACCTACCTAAATGCTTTAGGTTAATGTCAGTGTCTTAGTGATTTCTGTCACTGTGTGTTTAGCCTGCATTAATGCATTGAGTGTAAAGCTACATAATTAAACATTAAAAGATCGTGATCTCAATTCAAACCCGCGCAGCATCAATGATGATTTGCATATGTTTATTAATCCTTCTAAGCGCTGCATTCAGCTCTACGCGGTTCGAGAGATTCTGTTTTTACACTTTTCAGTTAGTTACAAACTATTAAATAACACAGAAGTACTGGAAGAACAGTTTATAGTTCAGATATAAACACTGATGTTGATGGTAAAGATTAAAATCACTGTTTAATAGAAAAAGGGCTGGTGAGTTTTTTTTTTTTTTTTTTTTTTAGCAATTACATTGTGTAACCAACAGGTGGCGCCAAACAGTCATCAAAATGGTGTCACTGAATAGATTTTCAGAAATTATCCACCTATAATGAAACATGCAGTTTTATGTGTAAATTGTCGAATCATTAATTGAAAATAAATATGGTATATACAAAATTTCTTTATTTAGCATTATCAGCAACAGCAGCAAAGATCATTTATATATATATATATATATATATATATATATATATATATATATATATATATATATATATAATGGAACGCAAACTACATTTGTCTCCTCCCTTTTTTGCTTATCCAAAAAATGGTCCGATCCGTGACTCAAAAACTGTAGTGTGATCCGAACTGGTGATTTTGTGATCCGTTGCACCACTAATATATATATGTGTGTGTGTGTATATGTATGTGTGTGTATATATATATATATGTATATGTGTGTATGTATATATGTATGTGTAAACAGTTGTGGATTTATAATTACAAGTTCATAAGTTTGTCCTTTTGACAGGTATCCTACAAACAATGACTATGTCTGTGTAGTCAAGGCTCTTATCTCCAAATACCCTTTCCTGCGAGATCTGGAAGGAAATGGATATGTGAGTCAAATATATTTTTTTCTGTATTGTAGACAATTTTCCTTAAGGTAGTAAATGCTTGCCAGGCATAACAATTGGGAACCTTTTCCTTCTAAAATTCAAATAATAATTGATATACAACTTCAATTTGTTTTTATTCAACCAATCAATTAGTAGGGCTTCGCATAAAATACTAACAGAAAGGAATAGTTCATGCTAATATGAAACCCCAAGACCTTTGTTTGTCTGCAGAACATAAATTTAAGATATTTTAGGTAAACACAGAGAGCTCCCTCATACTCCTTGTGAGAGAGCTCTCACATTTCACCTTAAATATCTTAATTTGTACTCTAAAGCTGAACAAATGTCTTAGGAGTTTACAAACCCATAAGGGTAATTATTTTTTTTTTTTGTATTTGTATGTAATATGTATTTATTAATTTTTTTAAACAGCATACTTGGCACATGTCCTTAAAAAGAAAATTTAAAACTGAACGGACCCCACTTGTTGATGAAGAGGAGGTCAAAAAGATTAAAATCAAATATGGACACAATGCAAGGAAACCTGGGGAACAAGAAGCTTCTTGTCAGAGGGCCAGCAGATCTGTGGTAAGAAATGTTTAACAGTGATAAATCACTTTACAATTGCAAAACTTCTAATTTAGCAGCTTTAAACGGTAGTCTTTAACCAAATTAGTTATTCGCTTAGATTAATTGTCAGACTCATAATATTTAAAGCCACCAATTAAGTTTGTTTTATGTTGTAGTCAGGTGAAGACTATGGGTCTTCAGTTGGTGAGGATGCCATTTCAATCAAAACCCATGTGAAGACCTTACAGGACCAGTACAAAAAGACCCAACCAGATGCTGCAATTGTTGATGAAAAAATGAAACAAACATTTGCTTGGCGGAGAAGGGAAATAACAAGTGGAATTTCTGTTGCTGAAATTTTTCATAAATATCCCTTCCTTAGGGCCCCTTCAGTTGTAAGTTTAAAAACATTTAAAAGCAACATGTTTTTTTGCATCTTATTTAGTTAACCGCTAACATTTCACAATCCATTTCACAATCATTGTAGATGTCTTTTACACCTTCAAAAGTGCTTGAGAGAAGGCCATACTGTATACAATAAAATTTGTTACAATAAAGAATTGTTGTTTTAAATAATGGTGAAAAACAACATTGAAAAAATTAATTTGTTTTATTATTTGTCTTCTCTGCATTTCAGTTATTTCAAGAAATGGGACGAATGCATGCTGTAACTGATTTAAGCCGGTGTTTCCAGGATTCCTTCAACAAAATTGTATCCAGTGTGTTGAAGTTGGCTAAGGGGAAATCTCATATAGAAGCACATTACATGGACGCAAGAAGTGAAGCTGTTGCAGAGAGTTTTTGTGGTATGCATATGTTACTGTTTAGACATATTTTTGAAAATTTAGAAAATCCAAATAAAATTTTCTGTTTTTATTGGTTCTTGGTTAAAATAAGATCTTAAATTTGCACAGTTGATCTATAAGATCTCTAACATCTGACAAGGCATCTACAAAAAAGATAAAAGTGTATATTTGCCATATAGTGTATTTGCTGTATTGTATTTTTTGTGAAATTACTTGTAGTTATTTTGTAGTTTAATTATTTGTACTTAATTTTATTATTTTTAATCTAGCATATTTGGAACTATACAGAAACTATGACACTAATGAACAATGAGTAATTTCAACCATTTCACCCCTAATACCTTTTCAATGTGTTCTTAGATATGGATTTTCGTGCTGCTCTGGTGTTACTTCCAGTGATTTTTAGGGAGAAAGTGGACAATTATGTCAGCATTGGACAGGTATTCTATCCATAGAATTTTTAGTAACAAAATGTATTGATGTTGATTAAGTCTTTTGTGCAGCTGTAACAAGTCATTGGGAACATGATTTTAATTAATGCTTAACTTCTAATACAAATTTTTACATTTTGTCCAGGAAGCACCAGCCACACCCTACCCCACTGTGCAGATTTTGGGAGCATCTGATTGGAAACAGGTCTTCAGTGATAAGAAAATCTTCAGCACTGTGAAAATGGAGGGATCTGAAATTTGCCGAGCCGTTGGAGTGGAGGATGGCATTCTTTCTGCTTTTTGTGCATATTTTGTGTTCAACCTTGCATATCCCATGCACAGCAGGAACACTTTGCTCTTTCTCCAAAGGCACGTGTTAAAGCTATCCGCACCAGGTGATAAGCCATTGCCAACTGCTGTTGTCAGGATTATTAATCTAGTATCATAGACTAGGAAGATGCCATGACCCTATGCATGTCCAAAGTGTTCATGCTAACATTTTACTATTGTAAAATTAATCAAACATAAAGGACTGCTTCATGCTCATGAGCATAACTTTTTCAATCTGTTGTGGACTTGATGACTGTCAACATTTCTTTTTCAAATATGAGTCTTTTCGGCGTCACGTATACAGAAAGCACAGAACTCTCATTTGGCCGAATAAAAACAATGTCACTGAAGAGGATGAAATTGACATTAGTGACAGTGAAGCCAACATTGATTATAGTGACAATGAAGTGAACTCAGACACTGCAGAGGATGTTCCTGAAAATGCTATACTTGATGTAAATGATCTTTTGACTAATTTCAGGGGGAATCTCGTTTCTTTTGTTATGAAATGCAGAGAAAAAATGTCCTCCCACAGTCTGTTCAGCAAGAAATCTTGTAAGATGTCAAGTTTCTTTTTCATTTCTTCAAAGAGAACTATGAAGCTTTGCCACCATCTAAAGCAAAATGGATTTAATAGCGAAATAATTCCTGAACTTTTAGGGCATTTACAGTCAGTTGACTTTTTTTTGCTGAGGCCTGTAAAGTAATAGACTCTGAGCATTTGTTCAAAGAGTACTGTACTTCTCAATTGGACATGATAGAACCTGTGCATCATACTTTAAGGGATGATAATGGAAATGAGATTGGAAATTTAGCATATTTCCCATTGTAGATGTGCTGAAAAAATACTGCAGGCATGAGGATGTATGGGATTCTATACAGACACAAAACAGAACTTCTGTAGTCTACAAATATCATTTGGATTCTATTAAGGAAAACTCTGCCAGCACTGCAGTGTATGGTGTTGAGAGAATCTGTCCTTTTTCTGAACTAAGTTACTTTTGATGTGACAAAAGGACTGCCACCTGATGTTATGCAAGACTTCTTAGAAGGTGTAATACCATTAGTGATGAAATTGATTTTGTGCAAGGCACATAGAGAAAAACATATCACTATACAGGAAGTAAATGCTGAGTTGAGTCAATTTGCCATAGGTCAAAACGATAAAGCAAACAAGCCATCCCAGCTGTTTAAGAAAATTTTGCAGAATTCTAGCATTTTAGGTTCAGCCTCACAAAAATGGTGCATATTTAGACTTTTATCTTTTGTTATTGCACACCACATTCCACGTAATTCCAAATACTGAAATGTGTATTTTCTGTGTCGAGAAGTGACAGAGATTGTTATGGCACCTACAGTAAAAAGAGAAAGCCTTCCAGTACTTAACATGATAGTGCAAGAGTTAAAAAATGAATTTGACGTCACACCAAAGTGTCACTAATACATTATGCTAGACTTATTTCATCTTATGGTCCTCTTCGTCCTCTTTGGTGTATACATTTTGAAAGTAAAAGAAGTTTGTGTAAATAATGTAAAATATGCAATCAAAGATGTGTTTATTGATGTTGTGCACACTGAAGAAGTTCCATTATTCTTTCAAGTGAAGTAGCCTATGTTTTAAATGTAGATACTTTATGGATACTGTGTGGGAAACTGTTGCTGCCACAGTGTTTTGTTAGTCATTTCATGTTTCATATGAAAAGGATTGGTTTTGTATGGTGCCAGCTGAGGAACTGGACTACCAGGCACTTGACCTTTATATGGTTGATGACCTTTTGTATGTTGGAACCACATGCTTAGTCACAGTCCTACAAACCATTTGTATTGTGCATATATCATTACAATGCTTTAGCAGAATTTTGTTTCCACTTTAAAGTAAATTATATGAACCTAAGTGACTACAAGGGTATGCTATGAAAAGTGTTAAGTTTTATATTGTTCATGAAAACATGTATTGCATAGGCCGTAACATTTTGTGAACTGTTAAATGTGCTGTTGTGTACTGGTAAATGTTTTACAGCAAATTGATTTTCTGAATTAAAGCATTTTTTTTTTATCTAAATTATAAAATGGAAAAATGTAATGTTATAAGTAGAAAAATGTTTTTGTAATTTAAAAATGTATGTGATATTTTACATTAATAAATGGATGCCTTACAGGTTCAGCAGAAATGGCTTTTAATACAGTAGTTCCTAAAGTAACATATTTGACACCGTTAAGGTACAAAGTGCTTTGTCACTGTGGTGGTACCTTTAGGGATCAGATTTGTACCTGTGATGGAAGGTACAATATTGTACCAGCAGGTTACAAAAGCCAAAGGTACATTTTGGTTGTCCAAGGTACAAATAATGTCATTAAAGGTACAAACTGCAATGGTACAAATTTGTTCCTTTATTTTAAGGTACAATTCTGTTCCATGAAAAGGTACTGCCCCAGTGACAAGGGTTTGTACCTTCTTTGGTACAACTTTGTACCTTTTTTTCTGAGAGTGTAATAACTGATTTATTTTCTCTTTGCCATGATGACAGCACATAATATTTGACTAGATATTCTTCAAGATGCTAGCATTCAGCTTAAAGTGACATTTAAAGGCTTAATTAGGGTAAAGTTAATGTAATTAGGCAAGTCATTGTAAAACAGTGGTTTATTCTGGAGACAATCTTAAACAGATATTGCTTAAGAGGGCTAATAATACTGACCTTAAAATGGTTTAAAGAAATAAATAAAAACTGCTTTTATTCTAGCTGAAATAAAACAAATAAGACTTTCTTCAGAAGAAAAAAATATTATAGGAAATACTGTGAAAAATTCCTTGCCCTGTTAAACATCATTTGGAAGTAATAAAAAATGGAGGGCTAATAATTGTGACTTATGTAGTTGCCATAGTTTTTCTTACAAGAAAAGGGAGGGAGAATCAAGCAAAATATGGTCAAGTTTGTGTTAAATTGGATGCCAAATCATATACAGTACTGTATGACCCCCATACAAACAAGAGGACAGGATTTATTATTCTAGGTTATGCCTCCACAAACATAACAAGAAAACCTCACGTCTGTTTTGAGGGTATAAAGTTTGTTTCTGGAATGTGATTGTCAGTCTGCGGGGTCACTGGAAGGCCGCTGGGAGTTTTTAGCACCTAAATCCACAAACTTGATATTGCATGTATTACATCATGCGTTGAATGAATAAGGCATCTAAAGCTCCATTCGCATGGTATTTGTTTCTTAGACGGACATCAGGAATTTTCATCATTTGCATGGGGATGTTGGTGATTTTATTGCAGTCTGAATTCATATTTTTTTTGGGGGGGGGGATGTTTTTCTCTCATCACTCAAATGTATCTTTGCACCCAAAAAGCGTTATGTTGTGCATTAAAAATGTTGATGACAACATTGAAACATGTTGTTTGTTTGTCTGTTGTTTATTTATTTATTTTACATTTATTTTGTTCATTTGTTTATTTATTTTGTTAATTTATTTATTTTGTTTTTATTTTTATGTACTTATTTTGTATTTATTTGTTTTGTTTTTATTTATTTATTTTGTTCGTTTGTTTAGTTATTTACTTATTTAATTATTTTTATTTATTTTGTTCATTTGTTCATTTATTTATTTATTTTATTTTTATTTTTATTTATTCTATATTTATTTATTTATTTATTTTTTTATTATTTATTTATTTGTTCGTTTGTTTAGTTATTTACTTATTTACTTATTTTTATTTAATTTGTTTGTTTGTTTAGTTTAATTTATTGTGTTGTTTTTTCTTTTATTTATTTATTTTGTTTGTTTATATATTTTTTAGTATATTTTGTTCATTTATTTATTTATTTATTCACTTATTTATTTATTTTGTTTATTTGTTAATTTATTATTAATTTATTTTTTATTTTATTTTGTTCGTTTATTTTTTTAGTTCATTAGTTTAGTTTTATTATTTTTTGTTTGCTTGTTTAATTCATTAATTAATTAATTAATTAATTGGTGTTTGTGTATAGGCTCAAAATTGTTTATTTGTGACCTTGTCTGCAGCATGAAGACCTTCCTTTTGGCTAAACATCATCAGTAATGTAGTTCCAGTTAACAGCTTAAAAATAACTCTAATAATACATTTGGGCGTATATGCCTGTGGCATGTTTACATTCATTTCAGCATGTGGCAAACATCCATAATCACTAACCTGCTCCCTTTAAATGGATGATAAAATTATGTTTTCAGTGGCTCAAGTTTTATTCTTGTCTGTCCATCCATTGTAAGAGATATTAGCCCTATTTGGATGATAGTAGTTTCTTATTGAGATGTTTGTAAAAAATAGCTCCTTAGTAACTAAAATGCATATTTTCAGAAGTTTTTATAAATTATTAAAGGAATAGTTTACCAAGAAATGACCCAGAAATTGTTCCTTTTCTTCTAATATTTAAAGATTTTGCTGATATTAAGATCTGTCAGTGGGGTGAGCAAAATAATCTTGTTTTTAGCATAAGATTATTTAGCTTACCCCATTTGACAGATTATTTTGCTTGATTTAAGGAAAAACTCACTTAATTTGGATATGTTATTTCTTAAAACAAGACAATATGTTTTGCTTGTCCAGAAAATGCTACTTGGTCTAAGAATGTTTAAATATTTGGACTAGAAACAAGACAAACAAGACAAAAAGTAAACAAGACAAAGTAAGAAAAACATTTGTTTGCAGTACAGACATGTTGGTCTTTATTCTGTTGAACACAAAGGAAGATAAACTGAAGAATGATAGAATTAGTTTTGTTCCTACTATGAATGCCAACGACTGCTTTTTTTCCAACATTCTTCAGAATATCTTGTTTTTTGTCAACAGAAGAAAGACATTTATAAACATTTTGAATCACTCAAGTAAATACGCAAGTACATGGTGAGGACTACCCCTTTAAATAAAAACAGTAAACACCTTTTTAAAAAGCATAAAAATAAAAAGAAATCGATTAGGGCAGCTTCTTATATATGTATATACATACAGTGGGGGAAATAAGTATTGATCATGTCACTTTTTTCTCAGAAAACATATTTCTAAAGGGGCTGTTGACTGGACGTTTTCACCAGATGTTGGTAACAACCAAAGAAATTCATATATGCAAAAAAAAAAAAAACAATGTTAATTAATTTACAAATTAAGTTATGTGTAATAAAATGAAATGATGCAGGGAGAAAGTATTGAACACATGAATTAAGGGAAGGCAGTGAAAGCCCAGACAGCAGCTGAAATCTCTCAGTAGTTCTTCAGCAACCCTCTGCCCTTCCTCAGTGTAAATGAATATCAACTGCTACAGTCCAACATCTACATTAGCAGGAGGATGAAGATAAAACCAGGGTGGACATTTTAGCAAGACAATAATCCAAAACACAGACAAAGAGACTCTCAAATGCTTTCAGAGCAAGAAAATCAAGCTGTAGAATGGCCCAGCCAATCACCTGACTTGAATCCAATAGAGAATACAAAATAAAGCTCATATTTAATAGATGAGACCCACAGAACCATCAAGATTTTGACACTATGTTGAAGTCTGTGTAAAACTCACACCTGAGCAATGCATGTGACTTTATTCTCCATATGAGAGGCGTCTTTAAGCTGCTGTCACCAAAACAGCCTTTTATATAATGTATTAAATACATTTCAGTAGTTCAGTGCTTTCTCCTTGTGTCATTTTATTCTTATTACACATCACTAATTTTTCAGATTTATTTGTTTTGGTTTATGTTCATTGTTTGGGTTTTTACCATAGACTGTAAAAGATATGGACGTAGTATCCGTGACATCACCCATAGGTTTATGAAGAACCCAAAAGAACCTACCAGAAGGCGTGGCCAACCGTCGCCATTTTGTTTGCGCGTCATCGCACCAACCCCGGGCATACCATATAAGGGCAAAGAGGCGGAGTGTGAGCGGAGCTACAGACTCATTCTGGCATTCTGCTTAGACGGGCTTTCCTAAGGGAGAAACGCTTAATACTTCATCACCTGCGACTCGTTTGTGTTCTGACCACATGTGCTTGGTTGTACATTTTATCAATAAAGTGTTTAGACTTTTAAAAACACTGTTTCATAAGCAACGTCATAAGCGCAATGCTTAGTGGCTCAATGCATTACACATTGAGCCCCTAAGCATTGTGCTTATGACGTTTTTCAACAAGAGGAAAGTGCGAATTACTTCCAAAAACTTCAGATATAGTCTGTGTTAGTAAATGCAAGGCTAATTATGAAGTCCAGGCAGAACACTGTATGACAACGCTTCAGATGACTGTTCTAGAGCCTACAGCTAATAATCGGTCAGATTCTGGAGTGCATTACAGCTCTAAAGAACATTATAAATGATAAATGATCTTAAATAAAACAAATACATTCATAGAGATGGTATATAATTATATATTTCACTCACCTGGGAAATGGAGGCCACGTGAATGGCTTGTGAGCACAATTAAGTGCACACAGCATGCTATATCATCTGATAATTGCAGGAAATAATTCCAAAAGGCAACTGACTGTGTAAAGTCACATAAAACAACACAAAAATACGATGAATATGCCGAGATCAGCGGCTAATCAGCCGTAATCAGCTGAGGTGAAGTGACGGCGACCAGCGAGACCTAGCTGTCACTCAAGTGGCCACGCCCTTAATTATGCAAACTTAATATAACCTAATATAAAGGAAACGGATGAGTTAAAAAAAAATTCACCCCCCTCACAGTTGTCACGAAGGGTAATATCAGCTATATGAACCAAAATCGTTCTTTGTACCAGGCTGTAAACATCTTTTTTTCTGCTGTAAAGTTGGCCATTCTAACAGTGGGCTCAATAGAAATTTGCTGTATTATGGAGCCAGGACTAGCGGAATTTCGATGAATTGCAGTTTCAGTTACTTCCGTATTGGCTTCCCGAGGGAGAGCGGGAGGTTGCCGCTTGGTTTTTACCAAAATCTGCTTCAATTCCATGTCAACAGCTCCTTTAGAAATATTATTCCCAGGAAAAAAAAAACAAGAAGTGCATACTCCCCCCCCCCCCCCCCCCCCCCCACACACACACACACACACACTTTATACACACACACACACACACACACACACACACACACACACACACACACACACACACACAGTATAAGTTTAAATTGTATACTGCATAACATACTGTTGGTTCCATAATGGACCATGTTTTTGAGATTTTCTACTGTCTTCTTGTTTTATTAATAGCCCCCAGTTGCTGAAAAATTATTTTAGCTTAGGTCACAATTCCCAGTGCTAACAACACATTTACTAGCACCACTAGCTTAATAAACTACTAATTAGCTGTTTATTAATAGTTATTAAGGTTGGGTTTAGATTTTGGTTAAGATCTTTCACCGATTTTCTTTTGATATTTTGCAACTATAGAATCACCACAACAGATTTATTCAAGTATATTATAGTATGGTTCAAAAATACTATAGTATACACTCACTGGCCACTTTATTAGGTACACCTGTTAGGTACACCAAGCTTGTTTATGCAAATTTCTAATCAGCTAACCACATGGCGGCAATTCAATGCATTTAGGCATGTAGACATGGTCAAGACGATCTGCTGCAGTTCAAACCGAGCATCAGAATGGGGAAGAAAGGGGATTTAAGTGGCTTTGAATGTGGCATGGTTTTTGGTTCCAGACGGGCTGGTCTGAGTATTTCAGAAACTGCTGATCTGGGATTTTCACTCACAACCATCTCTAGGGTTTACAGAGAATGTCTGAAAAAGAGAAAATATCCAGTGAGCGGCAGTTCTGTGGGCGCAAATGCCTTGTTGATGCCAGAGGTCAGAGGAGAATGGCCAGACTGGTTCCAGCTGATAGTAACTCAAATAAGCACTCGTTACAACCGAGGTCTGCAGAAGAGCATCTCTGAACACACAACACGTCCAACCTTGAGGCAGATGGGCTACAGCAGCAGAAGACCACACCGGGTGCCACTCCTGTCAGCTAAGAACAGGAAACTGAGGCTACAATTCACACAGGCTCACCAAAACTGGACAATAGGAGATTGGAGAAACGTTGCCTGGTCTGACGAGTCTCAATTTCTGCTGCGACATTTAGATGGTAGGGTCAGAAACATGAAGGCATGGATCCATTCTGACTTGTATCAACAGTTCAGGCTTGTGGTGGTGGTGTAATGGTGTGGGGGATATTTTCTTGGCACACTTTGTGCCCATTAGTATCAGCAGTATTGAGCATTGTGTCAACGCCACAGCCTACCTGAGTATTGTTGCCGACCATGTCTATCCCTTTATGACCACAGTGTACCCATCTTCTGATGGCTGTTTCAAGCAGGATAATGCTCCTTGTCATAAAGTTCGAATCATCTCAGACTGGTTTCTTGAACATGACAATGAGTTCACTGTACTCAAATGGCCTTCACAGTCACCAGATCTCTATCCAGATCACCTTTGGGATGTGTGGGAACGGGAGATTCGCATCATGGATGTGTGTAGCCGACAAATCTGCAGCAACTGTGTGATGCTATCATGTCAATATGGAGCAAAATCTCTGAGGAATATTTCCAGTACCTTGTTGAATCTATGCCGCGAAGGTAGTTCTGAAGGCAAATTGGGGTCCAACCTGGTACTAGTTAGGTGTACCTAATAAAGTGGCCAGTGAGTGTATATATTGAGTATTTTTTCACATGGGCTTCCCCTAAAAGAAATCTGAAAATGGGTAAAAGTGGACAAAGGAGTCCACTAAAATGCCAGGTAAAGCATTAATGTCTCCATTTTCTGTGATCTGATTGAACATAACACATCTTAACACCAGGTCTAAACAGGAATTTAACACGCGTTATTATAAAGCACAAGCAGAAAAGGTGAAAAACATACACCTACGACGAGCCAGCAGAGGATAACAGCTTATCAGAGTAAAAACCCTGTTGACTTTCACATGGTGTGACCTACCGGTTAAAAAAATCCATCCTCCAACATATCAGACCAGAATCAATGATATGAACACACTTTAGCCTTTCCACTAAGGATGTGTGGCCGGATGCAGCTAAAAGGTGAAGATGAAAAACAAAAATCAATAAAAGAGTGCAGAAAAGACTTTGTACCCTTGCAGAAGTGTAAAAATGTATTTAATAATTGGACCATAAAGCTTAAATTGAAGTTACTATAGTTTTAAAATGACTATATGTAATTGAATTGACTATATAATTGAATGCAAACAGAAATTTCAGGATTGATCCCAGTATGCAGATCAAAGTGTATGATGAAAAAGAAATGTCTGCAAACTGGAATGAAGCGTAGACCAGCGAGCTCCTCTTTATCGTTGCTGAGGCTGAGATTGTTCGCCAGCTTGGTGAAATGGTACACAATGCACTAGTGTGCATTAAGGGAAATGAAAACAGAAATAGTCTATTACATTTAAGTTATGATGTATTTTCAGTGCCCTGAAATAAACTTTTTGAATAATGGCTTGGAGAGTGAAAACATCTGAAAATGCAATAAAAACACCAGTCTGAATTAGTGTTTTCACTCTGAAATGCAATTTTAAAGGGGACCTATTATGCCCCTTTATACAAGTTGTAAAATAATGTCCCTAAAGTGTGTGTATGTGAAGTTTTAGCTCAAACTATCACACACATAATGTTTTAGAACTTGTTGAAACTGCCCCTTGTAGGCTTTGATCCTAATTGTGGCGCTTTGGTGACTGTCGCTTTAAATGCAAATGAGATTGTGCTCTTTCAAAAAAGGGCGGAGCTACAAATGCCTGTGTGTCAACATAGTGGCAGATTCAAAAACAAGACTAACGTCCTATGCTAATGAGGTAGAGATGCTCACTAGTGAGGGGTGAGGGGTGGGGGGCTTTCCCCTCATGTTGCCTTCACAGCAGACACGAATGAAGCGTCAAGCGCAATTTACATGTTAAGTTAATGCAAAGACATGAATAGACATCCTGCGACGTGATTCATGCGAATGAGGTGGTGCGAATGAGTTAAGCGTTTTGCACGTTTGACACGCTTAACTTGCGATTCCCGCGAGTTGGTAAATCTGAACTTAAGCAGACATTCGCGCCGCGTTAACCAATCAAGAGCTTTCTCTTATAAGGGCGTGATTATGATGTAGTGCCTGTTGTTGGTGTCTCGAGGGGAAATCCTCCTGCTGACATCAAACTGGGCTGGGCTCAGTCAGAAGCACAACTGAAAGCGTCTATAATCCAAGTATAGGTTCTGGAGGAGTAACTAACATAGCTGCTGCATCTCTGAAAGGATTTAGTGGACATGGCGCCGAACAAATCTATGCTGTTTCAGCTTTCCTAAAGCACATAAAGCACAGCTACTCTTTCAATAATATCCTTGTTAGCCATTTAGCAATGAAACCAGAGTCACCTGTCAGACAGAAGCCCCGCCCATGACGTGAATCCATGTCAATTGTGAAGTGAATTTGACGAGCGAATGAAGCGAGTAAGCTCAAAATGTTTACGTGTCTATTTACGCGTGCCGCGTCTGGTTATCAAGTGTGATTATAAAAATTTTTCTTAATACATTTTTACCCTACGAGGTTGGTTATATTCTGGGTTGGTTATATTTTGGGTTAATTTATACTTTTGCATCGTGCGCATGTGTGTGGTCTGACACAGCCTTTGTGTGGTCGCATACCCCTCGCCATGGCTGACGCTGACACGCACCTCTCCAAAAAATTTAACTACACGTCGCAACAATGCTTAGCACAAGCTCTGTGATTGGTCGGCTTGGTAGCTGTGATGAGTGTGGGCGGTGCTAAGAGCCTCGAGCCCAATGGAGTGAGTGTGTTGAAGCAGCTCCAGATGGAGACTTTTGTTTTGTTTACCTTATGATTAGGCCCACACGGAATCTGCGCGCACAGAATTCCGCAGATTTTCCGCAGATTTTTAGCCCATCATTAATTCTGTTTATTTACTTAGTTAACTATTTACAGTTAATCTAATTTGATTTGCATTTTGCGTTAAATACAAGTTAAAAAGATATTATTTTTTATTTAACATATTAAGGTTTTATTTATGATACTCCCAAAATAATTCTGCATAAATCCGCAGATTTTTACCAAAATTCTCAGCAGAAATAGCAAAAAATGTCCGCAGATTCCGTCTGGCCCTGCTTATGATTAAAGCTGTTGCATGTCTGCCTGCTCCTGCCTCAGAATGAACGAATTTGAGCTACTTGTACATTAAGGTAGCGTTCAGAAAAAACAAATTACCTGCAAATAAACTCGACACGGGAACATAACAACCTGGTGCCAGCCAGCGTTTTGGAAGTGTTATAGCAGAGCAACACAAACCGCACCCAGAGCTATAAATGCATAACTAGGCATGCGTCGTGGGTCATGGCGGTCACTCGATGCCACTGTTGCCAACTATTTTCAACGAAAAGGCGCTAAGCTCTGCCCGAAAAGTCACTAAAAGTCGCTAGATTACGTCATACGCTAATTTGCATATTACTGACGTCATCACATTCTACCATTTCCGTTTAACAGCCTATGGTAAATAAATGGGGTATTGATATTTGCACTACGCTTTATGCAAGCATGTCAATTTAACTAAATTGATTGCTGTTTGAATACAGTATATCATTATAGATAAGTAATTTGCAGTAATCTCTCAGACATAATAAACTCAAACAAGTTCTGAAACTCTCACTTAAAACATCTCTGATTGTGAACAATAAACGGTCAAATCAAATTGTTAAAACAAAGGAGAAGCAGATCGGTTTGACTGTACAAGAGAGATACCTTCACACTGCCGGTGCTAAATCATTTGCCGTCGGTACGCAGAGGGGTGATCTGCTGTCAGGCTGCAGGTGGAAGAGACTGCTGTATGAGGACTGGGCCGCCTGTCAGTGCTCTAAGCAAGGGGAGGGGCCGCCGGCATCACCCGCAGCTCGTTGAGAAGAGTAGGAACGGTACAGTAATGGACAAACGACAGTCTATAAAAATCTCCAGTAACACACAAAAAAGTCGCTAGATTTGTCGCTAGTCGCTTTTTTGAAAATTTGTCGCTAGGGGGGTCTGAAAAGTCGATAAATCTAGCGACAAAGTCGCTAAGTTGGCAACACTGCTCGATGCAGAAGTATAAACCAGCCTTTAGAGATTGCAAACCTAAGCTGGACCAATCAGCTGTGAATAAAGTCACATGTCTGACGCAATAAAGCCACTCCCCCCATCTCAGAGCATCTTTTTTGCTCCAAATTAAAATCTTTTTACACTACATGCATGTTTGAGTCAAAATGTTTTTCGTTGCTAATAATGTATTTATATGATCGTAATTATAATTATTTATACTTATGTTATATGAGTATTGTTTATTGTATTCATCAAATAACATTATTTTTCATTATGTTCAATACTTACTTTGTTATATATTTTGCACACTTAAAGGTCCTATTATGCAAAAATCACTTTTATAAGGGGTTTAAACACAGTTGTGTGTCAGCAGTCTGTTAATATAACCAGCTTCTAACAATAAAAATTTGAATAATTTGTATTATAAAATGTATTATACAATAAAATGTATTAATTGTATTGTTTATAATCACACTTAATAAAAACATTCTGCAGAAAACACTTTGATTGACATTCTCCCTTTGTACGTGTCAACAGAGGGGGAAAGCCACGCCCACTAATGACCATCTCTCCCTCATTAGCATAGGACATTAGTCTTGTTTTTGAATCTGCCACTATGCTGACACCCAGGCATTTCTATCTCATTTGAATGTAAAGCAACAGTCACCAAAACAGCACAATTAGGATCAAAGCCCAAAAGGGGCAGTTTCAGAGAGATAAAAACATTATTTGTGTGATAAATTTATCTGAAACTTCACATACACACGAAGAGATTTATTTTACATCTCATATAATAATAGGTCCCCTTTACGCATTCATTTAAATGCACAGGACTTGCTGTAAAAATCAAAAGGGGGCAAACACTTCTGACAGCACGGGCTAAAATCTTATGACTTTCTGATCTTGAAGTTCTTTAATAGGTTTTTGTTGGACTTTGTGATATTTAATACGGCTCTTTCAAGAGTCAGTCCGTTCTGCATGGTAATTTGAGCAACCACTTAAAGCTTTTTGACCCCTTTGTCATTGTGCCGTTTATTTAGAGTAAAAGCATGCTGATAATTGAATTCCCATAGCTCCGCTTAAGCTGTACGGACAGATAAAGGTATAGCGCTTGTCAAAATTAGCTTCAAGAGTATGACTCCAGAGATCTGTAATGGCAGAAAATAATCACGTCTTTCCATAATAGAGCGATGCGCCTGAATGGGTAAGCTTTTAATTAGCCAAATGAGCACTCACACCTACACAGGAGTTAGCTTAAGGGATTAAAAACAACATTGGAAGAAGTTTACCTATGATATCATTCATCGCAGAAAGACGTACATTATATAATTGTTACGGACGGCTACAAAAATGTATATTGTAATACTAAAATATATATTGTAATACTACATTTTTACTTTATTTAGCAGATGTTTTATCCGAAGCATCTCACCAGTGAGAAACCAACAATATTCCAATATGACCAATAATATAACCAACAATATTCGTTATTTATATTCAATATAACCAATAATTTAACTAATATAACAACAATATTCGTTATTCATATTCAATATAACCAACAATATTCGTTATTCATATTCAATAAAACCAATAATATGAAAGTATTCGATATTCATATTCCAATATAACCAATATTATAACCAATATAACCAACAATATTAATTCTTCATATTCAATATAACTAATAATACGACGGTATTCGATATTCATATTCCAATATAACTAATAATATAACCAATATAACCAATATTAGTTATTCATATTCAATATAACAAAAGATATTTGTTATTCATGTTCCAATATAATCAATTACATAACCAATATAACCAACAATATTCGTTATTCATAATCAAATATAACCAATAACCAACAATATCCATTATTCATATTTTAATGTAACCAATAATATAACCAACAATATTCATTATTCATATTCCAATATAACCAATAATATAACAAACAATATCCATTATTCCTATTACATTATTACCAATAATATAACCAATATAACCATCAATATCCATTATTCATATTCCAATATAACCAACAATATCCATTATTTATATTCCAATATAACCAATAATGTAACTAATATAACCAACAATATCCATTATACATATTCCAATATAACCAATAATATAACCAACAATATTCATCATTCATATTCCAATAAAACCAATTATATAACCAATATAACCAACAATATCCATTTTTCATATTCCAATATAATCAATAATGTAACTAATATAACCAACAATATCCATTATACATATTCCAATATAACCAATAATATAACCAACAATATTCATCATTCATATTACAATAAAACCAATTATATAACCAATATAACCAACAATGTCCATTATTCATATTCCAATATAATCAATAATATATCCATCAATATCCATTATTCATATTCCAATATAACCAATAATATAACCAACAATATCCATTATACATATTCCAATATAACCAATAATATAACCAACAATATTCATCATTCATATTCCAATAAAACCAATTATATAACCAATATAACCATCAATATCCATTATTCATATTCCAATATAATCAATAATGTAACTAATATAACCAACAATATCCATTATACATATTCCAATGTAACCAATAATATAACCAACAATATTCATCATTCATATTCCAATAAAACCAATAATATAACCAATATAACCATCAATATCCATTATTCATATTCCAATATAACAATAATATATCCAACAATATCCGTTATTCACATTCCAATATAATCAATAATGTAACTAATATAACCAACAATATTCATCATTCATATTCCAATATAATCAATAATGTAACTAATATAACCAACAATATTCATCATTCATATTCCAATAAAACCAATTATATAACCAATATAACCAACAATATCCATTATTCATATTCCAATATAACCAATAATGTAACTAATAAAACCAACAATATCCATTATACATATTCCAATATAACCAATAATGTAACTAATAAAACCAACAATATCCATTATACATATTCCAATATAACCAATAATGTAACTAATAAAACCAACAATATCCATTATACATATTCCAATATAACCAATAATGTAACTAATAAAACCAACAATATTCATTATACATATTCCAATATAACCAATAATGTAACTAATAAAACCAACAATATTCATTATACATATTCCAATATAACCAATAATGTAACTAATAAAACCAACAATATCCATTATTCATATTCCAATATAACCAATAATATAACCAATATAACCATCAATATCCATTATTCATATTCCAATATAACCAACAATATCCATTATTCCTATTACATTATTACCAATAATATAACCAATATAACCAACAATATCCATTATTCATATTCCAATATAACCAATAATGTAACTAATATAACCAACAATATCCATTATACATATTCCAATGTAACCAATAATATAACCAACAATATTCATCATTCATATTACAATAAAACCAATTATATAACCAATATAACCAACAATATCCATTTTTCATATTCCAATATAACCAATAATATATCCATCAATATCCATTATTCATATTCCAATATAACCAATAATATAACCAATTTAACCAGTTCATATGCAAATAATTTGGTTTTGCATTTTTGTATTTTATATACACTCAAAAAAAATAATTGCTGCTTGTTCAATCTACTTATTTAAAATGAGCTGAATCAGCACAATTCTTGAGTGTTTTTGAGGGACAACTTAATTGTTTTATGCTCAATCTACTTAAGTTTGTATAATATTTATATGCGGTGAGTACACACGTTAAATAAATACAAACTTTTACTTTGGATGCAATTAATCGTGATTTATCATTTGACAGCACTATAACCAACACTACACTGAGGGGTAAAGACCAAAGTCAAATACACAAACTCTCTGAGCTGCAGTTTCACAGCAGACACACAAGATTATGCAAACAGACAGGTACAAAACAGGATGAAACGAGTACAACGACCTGATTAAATGGAGAACAGAATGGTGAAGGTAAAGAGGCAGAGCATCTGGGACAAATGAACAAATTACAAGTGGTAGAGCCAAAACAAGAGACTGATAAAGAGCAACACAGAAACAAACTAGCAGATGTTATGAGCATAAAGCAAACAGCACACGCACAAACAGAAGCCATGGATCCACATAAAGGTATGACATCCACCTTTATCTGCCCTGTATTTAAAGGGCCATGCGCAAGATATTTAAATGTCATATTATATATATTTAAACTGCTAGCCCGACATCCCGGGGCTAATATCTTTTAAAGCCAGACTATCAAAAATGAATCCACCCTGCCCATTGGACTATATTAATGTGAGGATAACGATAGCCTGTTTCAAAGCTTTTGCATTCTCTCACATATTGGGTAATTATGTTGAATGTAGGATAGCGCTTTCATACTTCAGCCTCCACATCAAAGTTCCTGAAAGCAAAGAAGGTCAAGGTGCTCCAGGATTGGCCAGGCCAGTCACCGGACATGAACAGTATTGAGTATGTCTGGGGTAAGATGAAGGAGGAGGCGTTGAAGATGAATCCAAAGAATCTTGATGAACAGATTCTCAATTGGATTTAAGTCAGGACTCTGGCTGGGCCTCTGCAAATCATTAATGTTTTTGTCTGCTAACCATTTGTTCAGCAATTTTGCTGAGTGTTTTTGGTCGTTGGGGTGCTGAAATGCCCACTGGTGCCCAAGGCCAAGTTTCCCTGTAGACTGCCTGATGTTGTTGTTGAGAATTTTGATGTACTGCTCCTTTTTCATGAAGCCATTTACTGTGATTTGGTTCCCTGTCCACCAGCTAAACTGCGCGCTCTACCTAATGCTTTTGCATTCTCTCACAAATTGGGTAACTAAGTTGAATGTAGGATAACGCTCTCATACTTTAGCTTCCACATCAAAGTTCCTGAAAGCAATGATAGTCAAGATGCTTCAGAATTGGCCAGCACAGTTACCAGACATGGTCATTATTGAGCATGTCTGTGGTAAGATAAAGGAGGAGGCATTGAAAAGTGGCATATGCAAAGTCAGACGTTACTGTCGTAAAATAAGCGTAATCTAGAGGCCTTTGCCTTTCATAAAAGCCACTACTGATACCAAATGACCAATTAGAAGTCAAGTTATTATTCGTTGCTCATAAAACTTGGGTAGGCGACAAGACTTTTGTCAGGTAGTGTAGGCAATATCTTTTCATGTGTTTCTTTTGTACATTAGAATTATTAATTAGTTTCTTGAAGGACTCTAATTTCCTCAAAAGCCAAATGTGCTTTATATAAAGTGACCAGTTTTCAAAGATATTACAAAATCACTATTTATTTGGACATGATTCATGTAGTACTGCACCGAGTACGTGCAATCTTTCAACTTTAAAATTGCAGGAAGTTTACTTTGTTCATTTACATTCTGCACATTCGGCAGGGCGTAGGCAAAATCCTTTGAATCTCGGTCTTAATAATTTCCCTTGAGATAATTCAAGTTTGCATCTCATCAAGCACAGGACCACATCCATCTACACACCAAGAGGAGGATGATCATGCCTCTTCGTTTCCTATTGTCAAAAACAAAAAAAATGCAAAGGGGATTCAGATGCTGAGAAGCACAAATCTTCAGATAACACAAACTTTACAGCAGATTGTTTGCTTCGGTTCTTCCAGATCCAGATGTTCACAATGTCTTATGGACATACAGTAAAGTTACTGTAGAACATAAGAAGATATTTAAATATTTTTATCCTATTTAGCATTTTAAAAACATCTGATTGATTTATCCAAAGTGGAGTTACAACTTTAGTAGCTTTGGTAAAATTAAATTGCATGTACAGCTAAATGTACAACAAAATTATTAGACCACTCATTCATTTTCTTTTTGGATTAGTCCCTTTGTTAATCAGGGGTCGCCAAAGTGGAATGAACCGCCAACTTTTCCAGCATATGTTTTACACAGAGGATGCTCTTCCAACCGCAACCCACCACTGGGAAACACCCGTTCACTCTCTTATTCACACACATACACTACGGCCAATTTAGCTTATACAATTCACCTATACCACTGGTCTTTGGACTGTGGTGCAAACCGGAGCACCGAGAGGAAACCCATGTGACACAGAAATGGCAACTGGTCCAGCCGAGGCTCAAACCAGCAACTTGCTGGCGCTACCCACTGTGCCACCGTGATGCTATTATTAGACCAAACTTTATTTATTTATTTTTTTTTACATCTTTCCCATATGCACTTTAAGCTGAATACTAGTATTTTACAAAATAAACTGTAAAATATGGTGTACTGTCATCATGGCAAAGTCAAAAAAGTTATTAAAAC